>JAPXFQ010003024.1:0-26756 GCA_028564705.1 Apricaphanius iberus
TCCTGAACGACTCCAAACACGCTGCAGAGCTTGTTTTATACTCCTGAACGACTCCAAACACGCTGCAGAGCTTGTTTTATACTCCTGAACGACTCCAAACACGCTGCAGAGCTTGTTTTATACTCCTGAACGACTCCAAACACGCTGTAGAGCTTGTTTTATACTCCTGAACGACTCCAAACACGCTGCAGAGCTTGTTTTATACTCCTGAACGACTCCAAACACGCTGTAGAGCTTGTTTTATACTCCTGAACGACTCCAAACACGCTGCAGAGCTTGTTTTATACTCCTGAACGACTCCAAACACGCTGCAGAGGTTGTTTTATACTCCTGAACGACTCCAAACACGCTGCAGAGCTTGTTTTATACTCCTGAACGACTCCAAACACGCTGTAGAGCTTGTTTTATACTCCTGAACGACTCCAAACACGCTGCAGAGCTTGTTTTATACTCCTGAACGACTCCAAACACGCTGTAGAGCTTGTTTTATACTCCTGAACGACTCAAAACACGCTGCAGAGCTTTTTTTATACTCCTGAACGACTCCAAACACGCTGTAGAGCTTGTTTTATACTCCTGAACGACTCCAAACACGCTGAGAGCTTGTTTTATACTCCTGAACGACTCCAAACACGCTGCGAGCTTGTTTTATACTCCTGAACGACTCCAAACACGCTGTAGAGCTTGTTTTATGCTCCTGAACGACTCCAAACACGCTGCAGAGCTTGTTTTATACTCCTGAACGACTCCAAACACGCTGTAGAGCTTGTTTTATGCTCCTGAACGACTCCAAACACGCTGCAGAGCTTGTTTTATACTCCTGAACGACTCCAAACACGCTGCAGAGCTTGTTTTATACTCCTGAACGACTCCAAACACGCTGCAGAGCTTGTTTTATACTCCTGAACGACTCCAAACACGCTGCAGAGCTTGTTTTATACTCCTGAACGACTCCAAACACGCTGCAGAGCTTGTTTTATACTCCTGAACGACTCCAAACACGCTGTAGAGCTTGTTTTATACTCCTGAACTCCAAACACGCTGCAGAGCTTGTTTTATACTCCTGAACGACTCCCAACACGCTGCAGAGCTTGTTTTATACTCCTGAACGACTCCAAACACGCTGCAGAGCTTGTTTTATACTCCTGAACGACTCCAAACACGCTGCAGAGGTTGTTTTATACTCCTGAACGACTCCAAACACGCTGTAGAGCTTGTTTTATACTCCTGAACGACTCCAAACACGCTGTAGAGCTTGTTTTATACTCCTGAACGACTCCAAACACGCTGCAAGGTTGTTTTATACTCCTGAACGATCCAAACACGCTGCAGAGCTTGTTTTATACTCCTGAACGACTCCAAACACGCTGCAGAGCTTGTTTTATACTCCTGAACGACTCCAAACACGCTGTAGAGCTTGTTTTATACTCCTGAACGACTCCAAACACGCTGCAGAGCTTGTTTTATACTCCTGAACGACTCCAAACACGCTGTAGAGCTTGTTTTATACTCCTGAACGACTCCAAACACGCTGCAGAGCTTGTTTTATACTCCTGAACGACTCCAAACACGCTGCAGAGCTTGTTTTATACTCCTGAACGACTCCAAACACGCTGCAGAGCTTGTTTTATACTCCTGAACGACTCCAAACACGCTGTAGAGCTTGTTTTATACTCCTGAACGACTCCAAACACGCTGCAGAGCTTGTTTTATACTCCTGAACGACTCCAAACACGCTGAGAGCTTGTTTATACTCTGAACGACTCCAAACACGCTGCAGGGTTGTTTTATACTCCTGAACGACTCCAAACACGCTGCAGAGCTTGTTTTATACTCCTGAACGACTCCAAACACGCTGTAGAGCTTGTTTTATACTCCTGAACGACTCCAAACACGCTGTAGAGCTTGTTTTATACTCCTGAACGACTCCAAACACGCTGTAGAGCTTGTTTTATACTCCTGAACGACTCCAAACACGCTGCAGAGCTTGTTTTATACTCCTGAACGACTCCAAACACGCTGCAGAGCTTGTTTTATACTCCTGAACGACTCCAAACACGCTGCAGAGCTTGTTTTATACTCCTGAACGACTCCAAACACGCTGTAGAGCTTGTTTTATACTCCTGAACGACTCCAAACACGCTGCAGAGCTTGTTTTATACTCCTGAACGACTCCAAACACGCTGTAGAGCTTGTTTTATACTCCTGAACGACTCCAAACACGCTGCAGAGCTTTTTTTATGCTCGGCTTTGTTTGTTAGCAGATAACAAGTTTTTGGTCGGTCCTGCAGGCTCCTGGGATTACACCATCCGAGTGTGGGACACCAGGGACGGGACGTGCCTGGACACCGTCTACGACCACGGAGCCGACGTCTACGGTGAGACAGACTGGACTCCTCCTTCATTCCTGGTTCCCAGGTTGTCCTACAGACAATGTTTTCAGACTGCTGTCGCCCCCCCCCCCCCCAGGTCTGACGTGCCACCAGAGTCGTCCCTTCACCATGGCCAGCTGCAGCAGGGACAGCACCGTCAGGCTGTGGTCCCTCACCCCCCTCATCTCTCCTCTGCTGCTCAACATCGTCACGGAGCAGCCGTGGGAGAAGATCATCGGGAACACAGGTGAGAGGGAAACCTGGAAACCTCGGGCCCCTCCCTGGAGGCCGGTTCTGACCCGGCGGGTCGTCTGTCTCCGCAGACACGGCGATGGTTCCCGGCTCGCCGCCGCTGCTCTGTGGGAAGGTGTCCAGAGACATCAAGCAGGAGCTGGACAAGCTGAGCGGAGACGCCAGGTCCAAGAAGCTGCGCTGGTTCTCCGAGTGCTTCTCTGTGAGTCCATGTCTAGAACGTCCTCAGTGACGTCAGCAGTTCATCCGCGACGAGACGTTAAACTGTCCTAGTTTAGTTAAAGTTCTCTTAATGGTTCTTATTATGGTTTAGATTAGCAGTTAAACTGGTTTAAATTAAAAGTTAAGCTGTCTTGGTTCGTAATTCATCTTATTTTGGCTTAAAATAGTAGTTAAACCATATTATCTTAGGTTTAGTTAGCCTAAATATCTTTTTTTGTTACAATAAGCATTTAAATTTTGTCTACGCTTATCTTCTGTTATCCTAATGAATCGTATTTTTGTTTAGATTAGCATTTACATTTTTTTTTAGCATATCTTATGTTATTTAAACTTGTTTTTGTTTTAATTAGCATTTAAACTGCTTTGCTTTAGTTAGCATAAATGTTTTGTTTTTGTTTTAAATTAAAAGTTAAACAGTCTCGGTTCTTAATGTATCGTATTTTGGCTTATAATAGCAGTTAAACCAATATAACTTTTAGTTTAGTTAGCCTGAATTATCCTTTTTTTGGTTTAGATTAGCAGTTTAACTGCTTTGTCATGCATTTAGTTAGCCTGCGTTTTTCGATTTTCTTAAATTAAACTGTTAACAATATCTTGATTTATCTTTTTTTTTACTTATAATAGCAGTCAAACCAATTTAGCTTAGTTTTAGTTGGCCTAAATCATAATTTTTTGGTTTAAATTAGCATTTATGTTGTGTCTCATCTTATTTTAATTTATTATGGTTAAACTGTTTCGGTTTAGCTTTTGTCAGCCTAAATTATCTTTCTATGATTTAGATTAGATTGTTTCATATAATAGTAGTTAAACCATAATATCTTAAGTTTATTTAACCTAAATTATCCTTTTTTTGTGTCTTTTTTATGTTATCATAATTTGCATTATATTTAAACTGTTTTAATTTATCTTCAGTTAATCTTTTTTATTCAGATTATCAGTTAAACTGTCTTAGTTTAGTTTATGTAAAATACGTATATCTTATTTTTGGTTAGATAAAAACATTTGCAGCCTGAATAGAGTCTTCCTTTGCTGGCGCTAATCCTCAGGCTGCTTGGGGTCTGCTGCCCCCTGCTGGTAAGAAAGAATTCAGTAAAACAAAAAAACAGTTTTCAGATGAAGACAAACTTAAATTCATAAGGTTAATCTAAGTAACACAAAATCCCAATAGTTTATGAAAATAGAAAAAGTTTTGCATTGCTTTTGTCTTTCTAAAATCTGACCAGATTAAAAGTTTTAATGTTTTTGTGTATTTTTTTCTTGCTCTAATTAATCTAGGACATTTTTTTTAAATGAAAACTTGATATGATACCAGTGAGAACAGGATATGTTGTAATATCTCCAGTAAAAGAGACAGAAAGCTTCTTTATTAAAAGCTCAGTGCTTTCTTCATCTAAAATCTTTTGGTTTCTGAGAGGTGAATTTGGTTAGAAGCAGGACTTTTCTCTGCGTGGGATGTGTTGAACATGTGCAGTGTCGCCTCCAGCCTCCAGGGGGCAGCGGTAACCTGTGGGACTTGGTGTTCGTCATCAACGGTCAGGACGACTCGCTGCTTCCTGCCCGCTACAGTAAAGGAGTGATGCACATGAAGCACCTGGTCAAGTTTAAAACGGTGAGACGCTCAGGTAAAAATCAGACTTTAAGCTCCGCCCCCAAACAGTCAGACGGCCAATCGCATCACAGTAAGAGCTGCTTAAACAAACGTTTCAGTTTTTACTTATTTATTTAAACTTTACTAAACTGTTCATAACCACAACAAATGTTCAGATGTCCCAAGAGTAAAATAACGCAGAAAATATAAAAAATCTGTTTTAAATCTTACATAAAAAATAAAAGCCTGATAAAATTAATGTTTTATAATTCACCTTTTTTAAGAATGTACAATAAAACAAGAACCGAGCAATAAAAGTAAAGAAAAATACAATAGTTTGACACGTGATTATAAAATAGAAATTAACAGAAACTACCAGATCTGATAAAAAGATAAAAAAGATAAAGTTATTAAATAAAAGGATGGCTTTACAACAATACACAAAAATATATGTAATTCTGTCCTTAATGCACAAATTATTCTTAAATTCAGTTTAATACTTTATTTTACTTGTGTGAATCCAACCTTTGCTGAATTTCCCCTTTATGGAAAATAAAGGATTTTTCTATTCTAAACACGATACAGTTAAACTTTACAGATAAACGAATTTAAATAAATAAAAAAAGATTTTACTTAGCTGGTTGGATTGAAATATTTATTTATTAATCGATATGTATTTTTATTTTTTCTTGGTGGGCAAAAAAAATATTTAAATAATAATAATTATAATAATAGAAATTAGTAAAATAATGGTAAAAAGAAATATAATAATAATAATAATAATATCTACTCCCAACAAAATAAAAATAAAATTTAAATAACAGCAATTATTAGTTTATAATTAAACATTATAGTGATAAATAATAATAATAATAATGAAATAAAAATAATAAATAAAATCATAGTAAAAATAAAAAATAATGATCAATAAAATAATAATAAAAATTATAATGAAAATAATCAAATAACAGAACCTAATACAATTATAGTAATAAATAAAAATAATAATAATAATGATTAATAAAATACCAGCAATTAATAAAATAATAGTCAAAAAGTCATTATTAAATAATAGTAATTAATAAAAAATGAAAAACATAAAATAATATTAATAAATAACTAATAATAATGATAAATAGAATAATAGTAAATAATAATAAACAAAATATATATTTTTAAATCATTATTATAATCATGAAAGGAAAGTATTTATTAAAGTAATCGGGGGGGGGGATAATGATTTAATAATAGTAATTTCATAAAATTATTGTCAAAATAATGAAATAGTAGCAATTACTAAAATAATAGTTAAAAAATAATAATAAAAAACAATAGTTAAATTTGATAAATAATAATAATTATGATGATCTTCCAAATAATGTCCTGTTAGAAAATGTAGCATGAATATGTCAGCTTCATAGAGTCAGATAAAGTCCCTTCAGGGACGTTTGTCCTCCTAGCAGCTCTTTTAGACTTCGTCTGGATGTGAACCTGGACTAATGAGGCCGTCTGAATGTTTCAGTCTGAAGCTCAGGAGCTGACCATCGTTAAGATGTCCAAGTTCGGAGGAGGAATCGGAGCTCCCAGTAAAGAGGAGCGTCTGAAGGAGGCAGCAGAGATCCACCTGAGGCTGGGACAGATCCAGAGGTACTGTGAGCTGATGGTGGAGCTGGGCCAGGTGAGACGCAGCTGATTGGACCAGAGTGGAGGTGAGTTTGTCTCTGTCACCTGTTGGTAACTGCCGTCTGTTTCAGTGGGAAAAGGCCTTATCTGTGGCCCCCGGAGTCTCCATGAAGTACTGGAGGAAACTGATGCAGAGGTAAACGTTCGGCGGGTCAGCAGGACCAGAACCCTGCTGTCCTGGTTCTGATCCGTCTTAACGTCGGGCCACCGTCGCTCCTGTTTCTGCAGACGAGCCGATCAGCTGATGGCCGAGGACAACGACGACGCCATCCCGTACTGCGTCGCCACCGGGGACATTAAAAAGCTCGTAGAGTTCTTCACCAGCAGGGGGCAGCTGCTGGAAGCCTTGCTGATCGTACAGGTAACAGAGGGGGGGGGGACAGGTGAGGTCAGGGGAGGCGGGAAGCATTGATGACCTGCTGTTTCCAGGGAGCGTGTGAAGGGAACATCCGTCCTCCGCAGAGTTCCTCCATCAACCACACGACCAACGACGTGGACAGCAGACAGCAGTACCACAGGTACCAGAACCCGGCACAGTCCAGGACTTTACGGGTTTAATTGGTAAAGTAAACGTCATTAAAAACAAGATTTATCCAAAACAACCCCATGTAAAACTCCAGCTCTGGTGTAAAGCGCTATATAAGCTCAGTCTATCTGGGGCCGTATTCACAAAGAATCTTAGGGCTAAAATTAGGTCGTATTAGGAGTAACTCTTAAAAAATGTGGCCGTGTCACTCTTAAATTTAGGACTCCTAGTTTCTTAAGATAAAAGTAATTCACAACCGCTTTCAGGCCTAAAAGTAGCTCCTAAGTCTGGGAGTCCTTAAGAGAAGTCAAGAGGTCTCCTAACTCCCTAAGACCGATTCACAAAGACTCCCAAAATGGCTGCAGCCAGACGCAATGTGTTGGACACTCTGGATGATTCTGAATTAACTAAACGATACCGACAATGTCCACAAGTAGCCGGATTTTTTAAACGAAGATTTTCCTCTGCTCGTTGAAAAAAAAAAATCTCCATCCACACGAAACCGGATGAATGCGTTTCTCAGCACATTCATAGACAAAACAGTAGGGGGCAGTAGTTCTCCCACATCCTATCTGCTAAGAATAACTTTCTTTCCTCTATCTTCAGCACGCAGCAGTGATCGAGCTTCTAAAAGCAAACAAACAAAAAGGCGCTTTAACAATTTACTCATGATACCAACACAGCTGATAACACTATCGCTGATAGTGACGTTACGTTACTTAAAACTCCGTTTTCAACCGTCCACGCGCAGATATACTGAAAACGGAGAGAACGCAAATCTCCACTTCGGCCGGAGTTTTTCAAAAGATTCGTTTTTGGTGCAGAAAACCTCCGGTTACGTGCGGATGACAACTATTTAAGATGTGGCTGATTTTTTGGGGTTTTAAACGTCTCCCTCTCTGTAAGTAGGATGTTGTGTGTAAGTTGTATTTAGTGTGAGTCTCGTGGCCGACACAAAGATGTCATCGTGCGTCATTTCTGCTACTTGCGATGTTCATAATTGCGCTTTTATCGACACTGAAGTTTTCCATTTCCTGCTTTCACACGTGTCATTCAACAACCAATCACACTGCCGTCCGTCTATTTACTCACGCATAGGAAATGACGGTTTCCATAGCAACGGGACGTCACTCTTAGCTTACTTTTAGGGATTTGTCCTACGTAAAAGTAGCTCTCATTGCGTTTGTGAATGGGTTTTAGACGACAACTCCTGCGTAAGACCTTTTTAGCGCGATTTAGGAGAAACACCTAGCGGTAAGATAAGAGTCTTTGTGAATACGGCCCCTGCTTTAGAACAGAAAACCCACGGTTAGCTTAGCCTATATCAGCTCAGCCGCCTTAGTTTAGCCTATCTTAGCTGGATTTAAGTTATATCATTGTTTCTTACTTCTTTTAACCTTAGCTTAACTTGTATTACATTAGCTTTGGTTATTTAATCTAAACTTACCGTATCCCAGGTTAGCCAAAGCCTAGCTTACCTAGACTTATCACTATTCATCGTATCTCTTGATACCCAATTTACCAAACCGTGTCTTCGCATACGTTATTTTGTTTACATTTAGCAGTTAAACTGTCTTAGCTTATTTTAATTCAACGCAAATTCAGTTTATTTTGTTCAGATTCAAAACGACCAGGAATAGTAATGTCTAAGCTAAGCTAACCAGTCAGTTGGGGCAAAAAAGTATCTGGCAGCCACCGATTGGTCAAGTTTTCCCACTTAAAAAGGTGAGAGGGGTCTGTAATTTTCATCATAGCTGCTCTTTAAAGATATCTAAATAGTTTATTTTAGTGATCCAAAATAAATATTTATCACCTACAAACAAGCACGAGTTGTGGCCGTCATCGGCCCGTTCCTTCTGCTTTAAGAGGCTCTCCTGTCCTCCACCTGTATTAATGGCGCCTGTATAAAAGACACCTGTCCACAACCTCAAACCGTCAAACTCCAACCTCCATCATGGCTAAGATCAGAGAACTGCCTAACCAAGGACACCAGGGACAAGATTGTACACCTGCACAAGCTTAGGATGAGCCAAACTAGAAGGCAAGCAGCTTGGTGAGAAGAGATCAGCTGTCGGAGCAGTTATTAGAAAATGGATCAATAATAATAACCGTCCACCAGGGGCTCCATGCTAGACTTGATCTGGAGAACGGCGAGGAAACGGCCCAGAGCTACACTGGATGAACTGGTGAATTAAAATCCTGCAGCGCCAGACGAGTCCCCCTGCTTAAGCCAGGACATGTCCAGGTCCGTCTGAAGTTTGCTAGAGAGCATCTGGATGAACCAGGAGAGGATTGGGAGAACGTCATACGCTCAGATGGAACCAAAGCAGCATAGCTACTGTGAAGCATGGGGGTGGAAGCATCATGCTGTGGGACCAGGAAGAATGAATGGGGCCATGTACGGCGGCATCAGTGAGAGCGTTGAAGATGAAACGTGGCGTGACAATGATCCCAAACACATCGCCATGGTAACCAAGGAGGAGGGGGCTTCCTAGAAGCATTTCAAGGTCCCTGATTGGCCGAGCCAGTCTGCAGATCTCAGCCCCCATAGAAAGTCCCCAAACATGGAGGAATGGGCCAAATAGCAGCAGCGGTGGATACCTGCTGAAGACCTACAGGTGACCTTTGACTGCGACTAGAGACCCAGCAGATTTCATCGGGTCATTGACTGAAAGTTGTACCACAGCAATCCCTCATACTAAACAAGCATGTAGCGACAGTGGAGAGGAAGAACCCAGCAAAAAACCTCCAGCAGAACCCGTTTCCTTCAGTACATAATTTAACTCCTAAATTCACATTTTTATACCGTTTGTTGGAATTCAGGGTTCCTCAGAGTTTGTTGATTGGGAAGCACCAAGACAAAGAATAAAAGTTTAAACTTTTTATTTAGAAAACCAAAAGATTGCAGGAGCAACTCTCTGCAGATATATCTGGAGACTCTAGGCCGATCAGCCCGCCACGATTTGCTCCGAGAGTCTGAGTTCTCTCCATTTGTTCCCAAGTTATATGTAAGCGTATGGGACATATGGTGCTGGAGTTAAGGTCTCTTTCCACGAATAATGCTGCATTCAGACCGCAGGCTTTGTCAACGTCAAGGTGACATGATAAGTCTACGGCGGAGGCCGTTGGAGGAGCGTCACGGTCTCCGCGGCGCTTTGTGAGCTTTGGCTCCGTCAACATTTTCCTGCTTTTCAAAGCTCATAAAGCCAGCAGCGCAGAAGTTCAGCTAGTTGAACTTTTGACTGCGCTGACGGCCCTGAAGCGGCGCGTTAACCAATCAGAGCTTATAATTGTAGCGATGTCACTACACGTATTTGGAAGCAGGAGCAGGAGAAACCTACATTTTAAGTCTAGAAAACGGAGATTCAAAAAACTCATAAATAACACTTACAGACAGTCAGATGGACAGGCGCTCCTAAAGAGGAGCAGAGAACCTGTAGTTGGTGTCCTGGTAGGAGATTTAAGCTCCGATGCGGCACAGGAAGTCGTAAAATTAGGCGCGGGACAGACGGAAGTAGCGTTGAAAGAGAACCTCATCCATAAGCAGCTCCTGGAGAAAACGGTTAAACTCCCCAAACTCAGAACGCATCCGTAGAATACGGTGTATCCACAAACGGCTCTGATGCTGCAGAAGTCGACGCTGTCTAGCTTTATTTAGCAAATAAAGCTAGACAGTCTCTCAATAATATCCGCCATAGTTCAGAACGTAAAGCAACAGAAGAAGCCCCGCCCACGCGTTGTTTTTTGTGGCAGACTTTGCTAGCTTCAACATAGAAGCGTCAAACTAGACGCTTTGTGAGCTTTGCCTGACGCAGCATGAGTGTTAATGTTTGTATTTGCTGCGGTTACGACAAAGTTTCTCCTCGCGGGACAATAAACTCCTAAATTTTGATTTTTATACCGTTTGTTGGAATTCAGGATTCCTCAGAGTTTGTTGATTGGGAAGCACCAAGACAAAGAATAAAAGTTTAACCGCAGGCTTTGTCAGCGTCAGCAACGTCTAGATGACATGTTACGTCTACGGCGGAGGCCGTTGGAGGAGCGTCACGTTCTCTGCGGCGCTTTGTGAGCTTTGGCTCCGTCAACATTTTCCTGCTTTTCAAAGCTCATAAAGCCAGCAGCGCAGAAGTTCAGCTAGTTGAACTTTTGACGGCGCGTTAACTAGACGCTTTGTGAGCTTTGCCTGACGCTGATAAAGCCTGCGGTCTGAACGCAGCATGAGTGTTAATGTTTGTATTTGCTGCGGTTACGACAAAGTTTCTCCTCGCGGGACAATAAAGGATTGTTCTGTTCTATAAAAATACAGTCTTAGCCACCAGGCATTAAGGTTAGCTTAGCCTTCCTTATCTTAGCAAAATTTAGCTTAGTATAAAACCAGCCAACATTACATCAGGTCATCCTGTCTGTGTGTGAAGCAACCGGACTCAAACATTTATATAAATAGTGTTGTAATGTTTCATGCTAAGCTAACCAGTCACGATGCTCTTTGTAGAACCGGGTAGAACCAAGCTTCTATGATAATGTCAGTGGGCCCAAATGATCACCTGTTGCACATCTATGGAACGCTTTCAGGAACCAACGATTCTGCTCCAGCTGTTTCTGTCGGTCTCCTGAAGATCGTTTTAGATGTTTGTCCTCCAGCTGTAACACTTCCACATCAGACCTCATCCCGCCGGAAGGCTGGACTCCTTGAACGCTGACTGACTACGTTTCTGACGGAGCTTTCTATGCTCTCCGTGTTTCCAGCCTCCTTTATAACGTCTGTAAGAAGCTGGCAGAGTGGTACTTCCAGGACGGCTGCTCGGTCCTGGCCGCCTGCTGCCACCTGGCGGTGGACAACGTCCAGGTAGGCGTCCCGCCGGCGCAGGTAGCAGTGAATGCGCAGGCCGAGCGGCTCTGACCTCCACCTCTGTCCTCCAGGAAGCCATGGCCAGCCTGATCCGAGGAAACGAGCTTGAGCTGGCGGCCTGCGTGGGGCTCGTCCTGGGGGAGGCGGCCAATCAGAGCACGGCTTACTGCCTGGAGCTGCTGGCCAGGAAGTACATGACCCCCCCGACGTGGTAGAGCTCCCCTCCAGACCTCCACTTTACCGCTGTTTCTCTGTGCTATAGTCTGCAGCTGATCTGTTGTTGACCCGGCAGGGAGCTGTCTGCTGACCTCCTGCAGATGATCCCCGACAACCACGTTTTACTAGCCAAGCTGTGCGCATTTTACCCAGGAAGTGCAGCAGAGATCAACCAGCTCCACGAGAGGGTGAGTGAACGGCGGAGGCAGCATGCTGCTGCAGTTCTACACACAAACCGCTTACATAAACGCGTGTTATTTTTATCTCCAAACTTCCCACAATGCAGTCGTATAATCCTACCGATCGATGCTCTGATGGAACAAAGATGGAGGAAATGGGGAAACTAAACGTTGTTGTAACTCAGATCATCCAAGGAGCTTCAGAGTCGTTCTCTCTAGTAGCTGTCAGTCTTGCTACGAACCTGAAAAGGACTCCGACGGAAAACTGTTGCTGTGTAGACCTCCGGGAGCTCATGTCAGTTCTCCCAGCATGCAACGGTTCAAAACGAATGGCCGCCATTGTGGCAGACAGTTTCCCCCGGTAATAATACAGCTCTATTCGGCTAACCCAGCCTTAGAAACGGTAACTATGGTACAGGATGCAGACGAGGAAGTTGGATCCGGAACGCGGAAAATGACGCATCATTGGGGTGAAACGTGCTAGCCATCAGGGTAGCAACCTCGCGAGCTAACAGTGGCGACCACTTCTTTACCAATGTTTCCTATTTTATTTTACCTGCTTTTATTTATATTCTTATGCTGCGTTCACACCGGCCGGTAAACTTCCATTTAAAGTCTCTGCGACGCGTTGTGTGTAGGGGTGGGAATCTTACAACATCTCACGATTCGATTCGATTCTTGGGGTGACGATTCGATTCAGAAGCGATTCTCGATTCAAATCTTTTTTTTTTCTTCTTAAAACTCTTTCATTCATCATTTGCGTTTGTAATAAACACAACTTGTGTCGGTGATGAAGCGAGCCATGAATGTAACAGGGCATCAGACACAAAATGGATTTTACAATCTATGTTGAGAGAAGGGAACTGGTTCAAAAGTAACAAGACATGAAATCATCCAAGACCTTTTAAACAAAATTTGTATTCTTGGAAAAAATAAATGCTGATATATTTTAAGAAGGAAAAAATAATAATAATATGCATTTTGTTTGTTCTTTGGTACGTAGTAGAAAATACATTGAAAATATTTAGTATGCACCAAATGTTGCTTATCAACCATCATTAAACAGAAATTTATGGCTTATGTTGTTATTTTCATTGTTTTTGTTAGAAATTTTAAAAAGTCCTAACGTTATCGAACTCAGCATATATTTCGGACTTCCTTGAAAGCGCCACAGGTGTGCAGCGCTGCTGGATGTTTATGTGTAGCTTATAAAGAAAGATCGCTCTTATATACTTGCAGATTTATAAAAAAAAATAAAACTTTAGCCAAGGGTGTCATTAGCATGGAGAAGACCTTTTAGACGGCCCAAACATTTACCTTCAGCAAAGACGGGGCGGGCTGGATTTCTCTTCCGTCTTTCATGCTGAAGCTTTAGCCTAGCGGCTACAGCTAGCTAGCGCTAGCTAGCAACAGATTTTTTGAGAATCGATTCTCAAACATTTCGGATCGATTCTGAATCTTGTTAAATAGGAATCGAGATTCAGACGTGAATCGATTTTTCCTCACACTCCTAGTCGTGTGCGTTGGCTCCGACAACTTTTCAAGCGTTACTTGCGTTTCAAGCGGCAACGTAGCAAACGCAAGCAACACAGAAGTTCAGCTAGTTGAACTTTTGACAGACTTGCGTCAACCAATCAGAGCGTCTCACTGTAGTGATGTCGCCCAATGTGGACGATCTCTAGCCAAGCATCTGGCAGAGAAAGGCCCGGCCACGCGCTCTGCAAGCTTCAGCTAAAAAATGCATCTACGTCAAACTAGATGTGTTGGAGCGTTATGCAGACAACGTGTGAACGTAACATTAGCAGACATCCTACAGTCTTGCCATGGATTTTTCTGTCTTGTTGCTCCCATAACTACTAATATCACGTAAAACTTTGCAGAATCATAATCTTTGTGACGTCTTAACGCTGCTGTTTACATGTTGTTGTGATCACGGGGAGGAACAGACTAATGTGTGATTTATTATTTTGAAGCAATGATTGATTAATAGTCCGATATTGCCACAATAAAAGCACACAGACATAGCAGCTCGTTGCTCATGGTAGCTAAAATCAGTTTCCGCTTACCCGCCCGTTGACAGAGCCGTCCTTGGTAGGACGATTCCAGATCTGGATCCTGATAACAAACCCCGATTGTGCCCATTTATATTTAATTTAGTTATTTATCTTTGAATAGAATCATTCCTGCCAACATGGCGGCTGCGCTCTGAGAGTCACGTGACATCCGGAGCTCTATTACAGCTCAGCATGCAGACAGCAGAGACGATATTCCACACTGACACATCGTGGATGACTCCAGCTCTGCTAATCCGAGGAATAATCGGGGAATCCAGGAGACGGTTTAAACTTCCTCCTCCTCCCTCTGTATCCATGACGCCCCCTTTTCAGCCCCTCTGGGGTTAGGGGTCAAGGTTCAGGTGTTTTTTGCTGCTAGTCATTCTGAAGTGTTTCCCAGTAAAACCACGTGGTAAGCGCTGCATCTGATGACGATCATACGCTGTTGTTTCTGGTTAAAGTGCGGCCTCCCTTCGCTGGACGAATGCAAGGCGCTGGCGGAGGAAGCGCTGAGCGACGGAGACCTGTTCTCCGCCGTGAAGTTCCACCTGCTCAGCGCCGAGCCTGCGGACGGCCTGCGGATCGGCATAGACTTTGTTAAAGGTACCCGCCGCACCGATATGCGCCGCTCCGAAGCGGTTTCTGTTCTCAAGCTCCGTCTGTCATGTTCCTGCTGACCAGAACAGCTGTCTGGATCCGACTGGACGGTGGATAGTGTCCAGCCAATCCTGGACCTGATGAGTTACATCCGGACCGACCGCCTCGTCCTGACCAAGCTGACCCAGTGAGAACCTTTCTTTCTATTCTCTCCCTTTCTTTGTGTTTTCCCTGAACAGCAGAGGAACTTTTCCAGATCCCAGCAATGTTAAAAAAAAACAGAAATCCTGAGAAAATCAGGAATTCACAGAAAATAACCTGCAGGAGCTGCAGGAATCTGAGCTAAAACATTTTAGTAAACACATTTCCATGTCTCCCTAACCGTGTTTGTGTGTGCAGGGCCCGCAGCGAGCTGCTGATCCTGTGTGGTTACGTCGGAGCTCTCCTGGCCATCAGGAGGAGCTACAGCAGCATCGTTCCTGCGCTCTACGAATACACCAGGTACTAACCTCTCTGACCCCGGCGCTCCTCAGCCGCCATCTTTGTAGTTCCATGATTGAGCTAACAGCAGCAGAAGTCCTACCTATGAGTTGGTTGGGATTTTTAACATCCAATAAAAAATATCAGTTTTAGTTTGTTTGTTTGTTTGAAGTATGCCAGAACCTTATTCTGTAGAGATTTTAGCTTAATTAATAAATCAGTCTGCTTTCCTCGAGACGAAATAAGGGAGAAATGGTTGACGGAGCCAACGATGCAGAGCAGAAGCAGCAGGAAAAACTAGAGCTCAGTTGTTAACTAGCTGCTAGCAGTTGTTAGCTTGCTGCTAGAGGCTGTTAGCTAGCTGCTAGCAGTTGTTAGCTTGCTGCTAGAGGCTGTTAGCTAGCTGCTAGAGGCTGTTACCTTGCTGCTAGAGGCTGTTACCTTGCTGCTAGAGGCTGTTAGCTAGCTGTTGGAGGCTGTTTGCCAACTGCTAGAGGCTGTTAGTTAGCAGCCTCTAGCTAGCTGTTTTTAGTTGTTAACTAGCTGCTAGCAGCTGTTTGCTTGCTGCTAGAGGCTGTTAGCTTGCTGCTAGAGGCTGTTAGCTTGCTGCTGGAGGCTGTTAGCTAGCAGCCTTTAGCTAGCTGCTTACAGTTGTTAACTAGCTGCTAGAGGCTGTTAGCTAGCAGTCTTTAGCTGGCTGCTTACAGTTGTTAGCTTGCTGCTAGCAGTTTTTAGCTTGCTAGAGGCTGTTAGCTAGCTGCTAGAGGCTGTTCGCTAGCTGTTGGAGGCTGTTAGCTAGCTGTTGGAGGCTGTTTGCTAGCTGCTAGAGGCTGTTAGCTAGCAGCCTCTAGCTAGCTGTTTTTAGTTAACTAGCTGCTAGCAGCTGTTTGCTTGCTGCTAGAGGCTGTTAGCTTGCTGCTAGAGGCTGTTAGCTAGCTTCTAGAGGCTGTTACCTTGCTGCTAGAGGCTGTTAGCTAGCTGCTAGAGGCTGTTACCTTGCTGCTAGAGGCTGTTAGCTAGCAGCCTTTAGCTAGCCGCTTACAGTTGTTAACTAGCTGCTAGCAGTTGTTAGCTTGCTGCTAGAGGCTGTTAGCTAGCTGCTAGAGGCTGTTACCTTGCTGCTAGAGGCTGTTAGCTAGCAGCCTTTAGCTAGCCGCTTACAGTTGTTAACTAGCTGCTAGCAGCTGTTTGCTTGCTGCTAGAGGCTGTTAGCTAGCTGCTAGAGGCTGTTACCTTGCTGCTAGAGGCTGTTAGCTAGCAGCCTTTAGCTAGCCGCTTACAGTTGTTAACTAGCTGCTAGCAGTTGTTAGCTTGCTGCTAGAGGCTGTTAGCTAGCTGCTAGAGGCTGTTACCTTGCTGCTAGAGGCTGTTACCTTGCTGCTAGAGGCTGTTAGCTAGCTGCTAGAGGCTGTTAGCTAGCTGTTGGAGGCTGTTAGCTAGCTGTTGGAGGCTGTTTGCTAGCTGCTAGAGGCTGTTAGCTAGCAGCCTCTAGCTAGCTGTTTTTAGTTGTTAACTAGCTGCTAGCAGCTGTTTGCTTGCTGCTAGAGGCTGTTAGCTTGCTGCTAGAGGCTGTTAGCTTGCTGCTGGAGGCTGTTAGCTAGCAGCCTTTATCTAGCTGCTTACAGTTGTTAACTAGCTGCTAGAGGCTGTTAGCTAGCAGTCTTTAGCTGGCTGCTTACAGTTGTTAGCTAGCTGCTAGCAGTTTTTAGCTTGCTAGAGGCTGTTAGCTAGCTGCTAGAGGCTGTTCGCTAGCTGTTGGAGGCTGTTAGCTAGCTGTTGGAGGCTGTTTGCTAGCTGCTAGAGGCTGTTAGCTAGCAGCCTCTAGCTAGCTGTTTATAGTTGTTAACTAGCTGCTAGCAGCTGTTTGCTTGCTGCTAGAGGCTGTTAGCTTGCTGCTAGAGGCTGTTAGCTAGCAGCCTTTAGCTAGCTGCTTAGAGTTGTTAACTAGCTGCTAGCAGTTGTTAGATTGCTGCTAGAGGCTGTTAGCTAGCTGCTAGAGGCTGTTACCTTGCTGCTAGAGGCTGTTAGCTGGCAGCCGTTAGCTAGCTGCTTACAGTTGTTAACTAGCTGCTAGCAGTTGTTAGCTTGCTGCTAGAGGCTGTTAGCTTGCTGCTGGAGGCTGTTAGCTAGCAGCCTTTAGTTAGCTGCTTACAGTTGTTAACTAGCTGCTGGAGGTTGTTAGCTAGCAGTCTTTAGCTGGCTGCTTACAGTTGTTAGCTAGCTGCTAGCAGTTGTTAGCTTGCTAGAGATTTTTAGCTTGCTGCTGGAGGCTGTTAGCTAACAGTCTTTAGCTGGCTGCTTAAAGTTGTTAGCTAGCTGCTAGCAGTTGTTAGCTTGCTAGAGGCTGTTAGCTTGCTGCTGGAGGCTGTTAGCTAGCAGCCTTTAGCTTGGTGCTTACAGTTGTTAACTAGCTGCTAGCTACTAGCTGTTAGCTAGCAGTCTTTAGCTGGCTGCTTACAGTTGTTAGCTAGCTGCTAGCAGTTGTTAGCTTGCTAGAGGCTTTAGCTGTGTGGGTTTGTGTGTTGGGGTGTTGTGTGTTGGGGTGTTTGTGCTGCTAGAGGCTGTTAGCTAGCAGCCTCTAGCTAGCTGTTTTTAGTTAACTAGCTGCTAGCAGCTGTTTGCTTGCTGCTAGAGGCTGTTAGCTTGCTGCTAGAGGCTGTTAGCTAGCTTCTAGAGGCTGTTACCTTGCTGCTAGAGGCTGTTAGCTAGCAGCCTTTAGCTAGCTGCTTACAGTTGTTAACTAGCTGCTAGCAGTGTTGCTTGCTGCTAGAGGCTGTTAGCTGTGTTGAGGCTGTTAGCTTGCGCTTTAGCTAGCTGCTAAGTTGTTACTGCTGCTAGAGGCTGTTAGCTAGCAGTCTTTAGCTGGCTGCTTACAGTTGTTAGCTGCTGCTAGCGTTGTTAGCTTGCTGGGTGTTGTGTGGCTAGAGGCTGTTTGCTAGCTGCTAGAGGCTGTTAGCTTGCTGCTAGAGGCTGTTAGCTTGCTGCTAGATGCTGTTAGCTAGCTGCTAGAGGCTGTTAGCTAGCTGTTGGAGGCTGTTAGCTAGCTGTTGGGGGCTGTTAGCTAGCTGCTAGAGGCTGTTAGCTAGCAGCCGTTAGCTAGCTGCTTACAGTTGGTAACTAGCTGCTAGCAGTTGTTAGCTTGCTGCTAGAGGCTGTTAGCTTGCTGCTGGAGGCTGTTAGCTAGCAGCCTTTAGTTAGCTGCTTACAGTTGTTAACTAGCTGCTGGAGGTTGTTAGCTAGCAGTCTTTAGCTGGCTGCTTACAGTTGTTAGCTAGCTGCTAGCAGTTGTTAGCTTGCTAGAGGTTTTTAGCTTGCTGCTGGAGGCTGTTGCTAGCGTTGGTGCTGTTAGCTAGCTGCTAGCAGTTGTTAGCTTGCTAGAGGCTGTTAGGTTGCAGCCTTTAGCTTGGTGCTTAAAGTTGTTAACTAAGTGCTAGCTGCTGTTTGCTTGCTGCTAGAGGCTGTTAGCTAGCAGCCTTTAGCTAGCTGCTTAAAGTTGTTAACTAAGTGCTAGCTGCTGTTTGCTTGCTGCTAGAGGCTGTTAGCTAGCTGCTGGAGGCTGTTAGCTGTGTTGGGGTGTTGTGTGTTGGGGTGTTTGTGCTGCTAGAGGCTGTTAGCTAGCAGCCGTTAGCTAGCTGCTGTTGTTAACTAGCTGCTAGCAGTTGTTAGCTTGCTGCTAGAGGCTGTTAGCTTGCTGCTGGAGGCTGTTAGCTAGCAGCCTTTAGTTAGCTGCTTACAGTTGTTAACTAGCTGCTGGAGGTTGTTAGCTAGCAGTCTTTAGCTGGCTGCTTACAGTTGTTAGCTAGCTGCTAGCAGTTGTTAGCTTGCTAGAGATTTTTAGCTTGCTGCTGGAGGCTGTTAGCTAACAGTCTTTAGCTGGCTGCTTAAAGTTGTTAGCTAGCTGCTAGCAGTTGTTAGCTTGCTAGAGGCTGTTAGCTTGCTGCTGGAGGCTGTTAGCTAGCAGCCTTTAGCTTGGTGCTTACAGTTGTTAACTAGCTGCTAGCTACTAGCTGTTAGCTAGCAGTCTTTAGCTGGCTGCTTACAGTTGTTAGCTAGCTGCTAGCAGTTCTTAGCTAGCTGATAGCAGTTGTTAGCTTGCTAGAGGCGGTTAGCTTGTTGCTAGAGGCTGTTAGCTAGCAGCCTTTAGCTAGCTGTTTTCAGTTGTTAACTAGCTGCTAGCAGCTTTTAGTTAGGTGTTAGAGGTTGTTAGCTAGCTACTAGAGGCTGATAGCCAGATGCTAGTGGCTGTAGGCCGGCTGCTAGCTGCTATTAGCTTGCTGATAGCTGCTGTTAGCTAGGTGTTAGAGGTTATTAGCTTGCTAGTAGCAACCATTATCTGGATAATTTGTTCACAGTCCCTCAGTTGGAGTGCTGTAATGGTGCGTTCACATCGCCTATAATGTCAGCGTCAAGAGCGTTAAGATTCCACGTAAAGTCTATGGTTGAGGCCGTCAGAAGGGCGTTGGAGTCTATGCGGCGCTTTGTGTGTCAAATTTCAAGCTTTTCCTGGATTGCCAGCAACACAAAAGTTCAGCTAGCTGAATTTGTGACGGTCTTAACGTTTTTGCTGCAGGACGTCAACCAATCAGAGCGTCACACTGTAGTGATGTCGATGATGTCTAGCCAATCACGATCCGCTAGAGTTTAGAGAGAACTAGTCGCTCTATTAGTGTTATTTGACGCTGACAAAGCGGTGTGACCCCGCCATCATACGATGAGACGTGAACGGAGGCTTTTCATTGGCTGTGGAATCTGTGTCCACCAATCATGCGGCTCCTAACGAAGCTTCTCCTCCTCTGTGTGTCTCAGCCAGCTGCTGAAGAGGAGGGAGGTGGAGGTTCCCCTGAAGATCGAGCAGCTGTCGGCGGAGCTGTCTGCGTGGAGGGCGGGTTCGCAGCCCGGCGGCATGTAGGTCCCCTGGGACGAGGCGGGGGGGGTCACCGTGGCAACCACGTGTACTCCCAGCTCCAACCAGAACCAGAACCTGCTCCCTGACCTGCTGGATGTCCCCTGATGTCCCAGTGTGGACCCGTCCAGAACTCGTCGTCTAACATGTCCTCTGTGTGTCTCTGGTCCACAGTCCCCCATCAGACAGTCAGAGAGAGGAACACAGCTGCTTGGAGAGGAGGACCCAGCCAGCAGAACCAGGTAACTGGGCCAGAACCAGCTTCAGAGTCTGTATGAGTCCGGTTCTGACTGGTTCTGACCCTCTGAAGCGTGTTTCCTTCCCCTCTCAGCTGCGTTAGTTCTGAGCGGTTCTGATTATGTGACCGGCTCCAACCTGCCGAGCCACTCGGACCTCCACCTGTCCTGCTTCACCGGACAAAGGATCCAGGTGAGAGTCGCTGCGGTTCTGTCCCTCTGTGTGGTTCCGCCTGACAAACCGGGTTCTGGGTTATTTCAGGGTCCCGTGTTCCTGCTGGAGGACAACAAATCTGCCATTTCACTCAACGACGCTCTTATGTGGGCCAAGGTGAACCCGTTCTCCCCGCTCGGAACCGGGGTCCGGATCAATCCTTTCTGACCCACAGCAGAACCAGAACCAGAAGGGCATCGTCGGAACATCAGAACATCAGAACATCGGAACATCCGAACAGAAAATGTCACAGTAAAAACAACGAACGCTGAAGAGTCCACCTAATAAAACCCGCTCCACCCAGTAGAACCACCTCCACCCAATAGAACCACCTCCACCCAATAGAACCACCTCCGCCCAATAGAACCACCTCCGCCCAATAGAACCACCTTCATCCAGTAGAACCAGCTCCACCCAATAGAACCTCCTCCACCCAATAGAACCACCTCCACCCAATAGAACCACCTCCACCCAATAGAACCACCTCCGCCCAATAGAACCACCTTCATCCAGTAGAACCAGCTCCACCCAATAGAACCTCCTCCACCCAATAGAACCACCTCCACCCAATAGAACCACCTCCACCCAATAGAACCACCTCCGCCCAATAGAACCACCTTCATCCAGTAGAACCAGCTCCACCCAATAGAACCTCCTCCACCCAATAGAACCACCTCCACCCAATAGAACCACCTCCACCCAATAGAACCACCTCCGCCCAATAGAACCACCTTCATCCAGTAGAACCAGCTCCACCCAATAGAACCTCCTCCACCCAATAGAACCACCTCCACCCAATAGAACCACCTCCACCCAATAGAACCACCTCCGCCCAATAGAACCACCTTCATCCAGTAGAACCAGCTCCACCCAATAGAACCTCCTCCACCCAATAGAACCACCTCCACCCAATAGAACCACCTCCACCCAATAGAACCACCTCCGCCCAATAGAACCACCTTCATCCAGTAGAACCAGCTCCACCCAATAGAACCACCTCCACCCAGTAGAACCACCTTCATCCAATAGAACAATTTCCACCCAATAGAACCACCTCCGCCCAATAGAACCACCTTCATCAATAGAACCTCCTCCACCCAATAGAACAACCTCCACCCAGTAGAACCACCTTCATCCAATAGAACAACCTCCACCCAATATAACCTCCTCCCCCCAGTAGAACCACCTCCGCCCAATAGAACCACCTCCACCTAATAGACACACCTTCATCCAATAGAACCTCCTCCACCCAATAGAACCACCTCCACCCAGTAGAACCACCTCCACCCAATAGAAACTCCTCCACCCAATAGAACCACCTCCACCCAGTAGAACCACCTTCATCCAATAGAACAATTTCCACCCAATACAACCTCCTCCACCCAATAGAACCACCTTCATCCAGTAGAACCAGCTCCACCCAATAGAACAATTTCCACCCAATAGAACCACCTCCACCCAATAGACACACCTTCATCCAATAGAACATCCTCCACCCAATAGAACAACCTCCACCCAGTAGAACCACCTTCATCCAATAGAACAACCTCCACCCAGTAGAACCACCTCCACCCAATAGAACCACCTCCACCCAGTAGAACCACCTTCATCCAATAGAACAATTTCCACCCAATAGAACCACCTCCACCCAATAGACACACCTTCATCCAATAGAACCTCCTCCACCCAATAGAACCACCTCCACCCAGTAGAACCACCTTCATCCAATAGAACAACCTCCACCCAATAGACACACCTTCATCCAATAGAACCACCTCCACCCAATATAACCTCCTCCACCCAGTAGAACCACCTCCGCCCAATAGAACAACCTCCACCCAATAGACACACCTTCATCCAATAGAACCACCTCCACCCAATATAACCTCCTCCACCCAGTAGAACCACCTCCGCCCAATAGAACCACCTCCACCTAATAGACACACCTTCATCCAATAGAACCACCTCCACCCAATACAACCTCCTCCACACAATATAATCTCCTCCACCCAATAGAACCAACACCTGGGAAGGGTGGTAGATGGTGAGATGTTCTCCTCTCTGGACGATGATAGACTTGTTAAATGACCTTTGACCCAGATGGATGGACAGCTGCAGCGTCTCTGAGGTCGTTGCTGATGTCCTTCCAGCCTGACGTTTTGTTACGCTGCGTTCACACCGAATGCGTTAGAAACGTTCAGGTTTACATCAGCTCCGCCAGAGGCCGGTCCAAATGCAGTAAGCTGGTAGACCACAGGCAGCCACGGCAGCTCCCGCTTCTCTTCGCTTTGAACACGTGCTGCGATGCGAATGTTCAAGCGTCCAGCTGGGAGCCTGCGCCGCGTTTTGATGCTTTTGGTGTGAACGCACCAGTAAAGCTCAGCTGGCTGCTCCAGAGCAGTAAACTCCTTCCCACTATGATGATTCTTTTCATTTTGTTTTGTGTTTTTATTATTTAATGTCTCATAATGTAAATCATGACCTAATAAACGCTGATTGGAGGCTCGGGTTCCTGGCTGCTGCGGCGGAGTCCCTCGCTGCTCCTGTTGGTTCACATTTTGGGTAAATCTTTCAGAATGATGAAAACTTCTTAAACTCCAGATGATGTTTCACATCTAGGAGTTTACTTCCTCTGTACTGTGACTTTAAGAGGTCAGCCACAGGTTGTTGCTTCTTTTAGACATTGCGTTTGTGTAGCTGTGGTGTGAGAGGAAGTTAACCTCTGACCTTTCTGACAGGGTTTAAATCTGATCATTACACTGTAAAAAAAACTGTTAAATAAAGGGACCAGAGCAGACTGATGTCAGACTTATGGTCGTTATTGATGTGGTTCAACATGGTTATGGAAAAATACTAATAAATGTCAGATAATCAGCAGGAAGGTCCTGGGTTCGATTCCCAGCCTGGGGTCTTTCTGACTACATGGGTTCTCTCTGGGTACTCTGGCAGAGCAAAATATTGGCTGAAAATGAGACCTTCAGTTAAATTATATAGAACATGGAATCACCACGGACATGGAGGGGAACGATGAAAATCCAGGAGTGTAACTGGCATAAGACCATGAACCCTGACCTCAGCCAAACTAGTGCCGTGACCTTTGAACTTTCCTTTTAGTGGATTCCTGCTGGAGCTGAGGGTGTGAAGCGAGGTGGAAACCCTTCATTAGAGCTCATTGTTCTGCTGAGGAGCCGTCAGTCACCCAACAAAGCAGCTGGAAGGAACAACAAGTCCCGTCTGAAAGCTGAGGAGACGGGAGCTGCAACCTCCTCTTCCTACTCTGAATATGATTCAGTGACCTCAGCCAGACCTCACACGGGTTTGGAGTAAATCCACGTAGCTGAGAGCAGCAACGAGACCCGATAGAAAGGAGAGGTTCACTGGTTCACAGCCTGACAGTCTCCATGTTGTTTGAGTCATGGTTTATTTATGGTTCAGTTTTGGTGAAATCATGGTTTATTCATTGTACAGTCATGGTTTATTTGTGGTTCAGTTTTGGTGAAATCATGGTTTATTCATTGTACAGTCATGGTTTATTCATCGTAGAGTCATGGTTTATTTGTGGTTCAGTTTTGGTGAAATCATGGTTTAGTTATTGTTTAGTCATGGTTTATTCATTGTACAGTCATGGTTTATTCATCGTACAGTCATGGTTTATTTGTGGTTCATTTTATACGAAATCATGGTTTTATTCATTGTTTTATCATGGTTTATCATCGTACAGTCATGGTTTATTTGTGGTTCATTTTTGGTGAAATCATGTTTTAGTTATTGTTTAGGTCATGGTTTATTCATCGTAGAGTCATGGTTTATTTGTGTTCAGTTTTTTTGGTGAAATCTAGTTTAGTTTTGTTTATTCCATGGTTTATTCATTGTAACAGTCATGGTTTATGCGTGGTTCAGTTTTGGTGAAAAATCATGGTTTATTCATGTTTAGTCATGGTTTAATTCATTGTTTAGTCATGGTTTATTTGTGGTTCAGTTTTGGTGAAATCATGGTTTATTTCATTGTTTATTCATGGTTTATTCATTGTAGAGTGATGGTTTATTTGTGGTTCAGTTTGGTGAAATCATGGTTTATTCATTGTTTAGTCATGGTTTGTTCATCGTACAGTCATGGTTTATTTGTGGTTCTGTTTTGGTGAAATCATGGTTTATTCATTGTTTAGTCATGGTTTATTCATCGTACAGTCATGGTTCATTTGTGGTTCTGTTTTGGTAAAATCATGGTTTATTCATTGTTTAGTCATGGTTTATTCATCGTACAGTCATGGTGTATTCATGGTTCAGTTTTGGTGAAATCATGGTTTAGTCATTGTTTAGTCATGGTTTATTCATCGTACAGTCATGGTTCATTTGTGGTTCTGTTTTGGTAAAATCATGGTTTATTCATTGTTTAGTCATGGTTTATTCATCGTACAGTGATGGTTCATTTGTGGTTCAGTTTTGGTGAAATCATGGTTTATTTATTGTTTAGTCATGGTCTATTCATTGTACAGTCATGGTTTATGCGTGGTTCTGTTTTGGTAAAATCATGGTTTATTCATTGTACAGTCATGGTTTATTCATCGTACAGTCATGGTTTATTTGTGGTTCAGTTTTGGTGAAATCATGGTTGATTCATTGTTTAGTCATGGTTTATTCATCGTACAGTCATGGTTCATTTGTGGTTCAGTTTTGGTAAAATCATGGTTATTCATTGTTTAGTCATGGGTTTATTCGGTGCGATGCGTGGGTTCATTTGTGCTGTTTTGGTGAAATCATGGTTTATTCATTGTTTAGTCATGGTTTATTCATCGTACAGTCATGGTTTATTTGTGGTTCAGTTTTGGTGAAATCATGGTTTATTCATTGTTTAGTCATGGTTTATTCATTGTACAGTCATGGTTTATGCGTGGTTCTGTTTTGGTAAAATCATGGTTTATTCATTGTTTAGTCATGGTTTATGCGTGGTTCAGTTTTGGTGAAATCATGGTTTAGTTATTGTTTAGTCATGGTTTATTCATTGTACAGTCATGGTTTATGCGTGGTTCTGTTTTGGTAAAATCATGGTTTATTCATTGTTTAGTCATGGTTTATGCGTGGTTCAGTTTTGGTGAAATCATGGTTTATTCATTACACTGTCATGGTTTATGCGTTGTTCAGTTTTGGTGAAATCATGGTTTAGTTATTGTTTAGTCATGGTTTATTTGCGGTTCAGTTTTGGTGAAATCATGGTTTATTCATTGTTTAGTCATGGTTTATGCGTGGTTCAGTTTTGGTGAAATCATGGTTTATTCATTGTTTAGTCATGGTTTATGCGTGGTTCAGTTTTGGTGAAATCATGGTTTATTCATTGTTTAGTCATGGTTTATGCGTGGTTCAGTTTTGGTGAAATCATGGTTCATTCATTGTTTAGTCATGGTTTATTTGCGGTTCAGTTTTAGTAAAATCATGGTTTAGTTATTGTTTAGTCATGATTTATTCATTGTACAGTCATGGTTTATTTGTGGTTCAGTTTTGGTGAAATCATGGTTTATTCATTGTTTAGTCATGGTTTATGCGTGGTTCAGTTTTGGTGAAATCATGGTTTATTCATTGTTTAGTCATGGTTTATGCGTGGTTCAGTTTTGGTGAATTCATGGTTTTATTCATTGTAACAGTCATGTTTATGCGTGGTTCAGTTTTGGTGTCATGGTTTATTCATTGTACAGTCATGGTTTATGCGTTGTTCAGTTTTGGTGAAATCATGGTTTAGTTATTGTTTAGTCATGGTTTATTTGCGGTTCAGTTTTGGTGAAATCATGGTTTATTCATTGTTTAGTCATGGTTTATGCGTGGTTCAGTTTTGGTGAAATCATGGTTTATTCATTGTTTAGTCATGGTTTATGCGTGGTTCAGTTTTGGTGAAATCATGTTTATTCTTGTTTAGTCATGGGTTTATGCGTGTTCAGTTTTGGTGAAATCATGGTTTAGTTATTGTTTAGTCATGTCATGGGATTTTTTTTTGTTTTTATTCGTTTTACATAGTCATGGTTAATTTGTGGTTCAGTTTTGGGAAGTCATGGTTTATTCATTGTTTAGTCATGGTTTATTCATCGTACAGTCATGGTTTATTTGTGGTTCAGTTTTGGTGAAATCATGGTTTATTCATTGTTTAGTCATGGTTTATTCATCGTACAGTCATGGTTCATTTGTGGTTCAGTTTTGGTAAAATCATGGTTTATTCATTGTTTAGTCATGGTTTATTCATCGTACAGTCATGGTTCATTTGTGGTTCAGTTTTGGTAAAATCATGGTTTATTCATTGTTTAGTCATGGTTTATTCATCGTACAGTCATGGTTTATTTGTGGTTCAGTTTTGGTGAAATCATGGTTTATTCATTGTTTAGTCATGGTTTATTCATCG
>JAPXFQ010003025.1:0-263447 GCA_028564705.1 Apricaphanius iberus
TACTGAGCAAGAATGTAGTGACAGTGGAGAGGAAAAACTCCCCTATAACAGGAAGAAACCTCTGACAGAACCTGGCTCAGTGCACTATCGCAATAACAGCAAAAAAAAATACATACATTCAGAGTAGCAGAAGAGAAAAGTAGAAGAATGAGGAAAAGTGGTCTGTCCTCCAGCAGTTTAAGCCTATAGCATCAAAACTACAAAAATAACTCAGGCTAACCTAAGCGGATCTAATTATAAGCTTTATCAAAAAGAATGGTTTTAAGCCGAGTCTTAAAAATAGACAGAGTGTCTGCCTCACGGACTAAAAGTGGGAGGTGGTTCCACAGGAGAGGAGTCTGATAACTAAAAGATCTGCCTCCCATTCTACTTTTATAAATCCTTGGAACTACCAGTAAATCTGCAGTCTGACAGCTAAGTGCTCTGTTAGGAACATATGGAACATTCAGATCTCTGATGTACGATGGAGCTTGATTATTAAGATCTCTTTACGTATTAATTGTCTTAAATTATATTCTGGATTTAACAGGGAGCCAATAGAGATAAGTTAATATAGAAGAAATGTGATCTCTCTTTTTAATATATAAAGCATGTATAAAAGAACAGTGTGTACATGTATTTGTAGAATTTGTTTTGCTTTTTCATAGAAAGAAAAGTGGTTGTTTTGACAGAGAAATTATTCTTATTTTGTTTCACGGAGGAGTAGCTGACAACTCAGGCTGTAACACCCAATTTACACCGGATGTGCGGTGGCACGTTTCAGACTCATCCCAAAAGCACCTCGCAATGCTGCTCCACTAAAGATAGGATTGGGTTCTATTTTTGATGTGATACACTTAAGGAAAACACATCAAACTCAAGTAGTTAACATAGGTCTAAACAAAAAAGCTCCCATGGTATCATTTTAAATTTCAAAATAAAAGACATGTACATTTGCAATAGCTTAACTATGTAAACATTGCATAATTACCAATGAACAAATGGTTTGTTTACTCGTCAAATCTTTTCTCCAAATCACCTGTTTGTTTTTTTAGATTTAAGTTTGTTTTGAATGTATGCATTAGGCTTGAATGATCCCGAGCAGTGGACTGAGTCTTTCTTAAACTTTTTAAAATCCCCCTCTGCGAAGCAGGCTGCTACATCCAAGCAGGAAACAAAAATATAAATTGTATCTTATAGTGGAATAGAGGGATTTAAATAGAGGTCAGTTCGGATAGTGGTTATATGGAAATTGTGTTGGGAGCACTAGTTAGATATGTTAGATATGCACTGGTAAGAAATTACCTATCAGGTAAAAGTGGTAGAGACAAAACTGTTAATCATGAATATTGCTGGGGAAATGTTCATGGCTTAAATGATGCCTGAGAAGATGTCGAGTTACCTTGTCACATAAAATAAAGTATATTTTTGACTATACAGCATCATGTCTTCTATCGCTAAAGATCCCTGTGCGGATATCTATTAGTTCAATACGTTGTTTGGAATTGATCAAAAATACATATGGACTTACAGGACATAGCTCACTTAATTTCATTTTTTACCCCAAAATTTTATTTTTTGATAACAGAATTATTTCTTTGCAGTCTCAGGTATTTATACAATGATATGTAATTTTGCCATTTGTGAAAGAACTATGTAAGGACATGAAAAAATCTTTCCCAATGTTACATTGCAGCTTTCCAGTTTCCTTTGGTCAAGGGTTTGTGGGTTGGGGGCAGGTGCTTGGAACTTGCAGTGTCTGCCTTCATCTCCACAGACCGTGGTCTTGCCGTTCCGCATCTGAAACGTTTCGAGTGGAGATTGACGCATCGGGGAGGGTGTGACAAGGTGAGGAGCGGATGAGATCCACAACAAAAAAGTGTTGTTGAGGATGGTGAAAGGAAACAATATGGGTGGTGATCTCCGGATGTTTAACATCATATCCACAGTCTAGAATGCAAGGCAGTGTGGGAGCTTACCTGCTGCTGTCAGTCAGGAAGCCATGGCCTACTTACAGGTGGAGGCAGGCATTGTGAGCTAGGTGAATGATTACATTTGAAGGTGAAATCCACTACTGAGTGGTTGGGTTTGTTCATCATCAAGCACTTTCCCTGTAGTTCCAGTAATTCATTGCACACAAGCGGTTGAGAAATCATCTTAGACCTATTTTTTTAATATAAATATACGTTAGCCTATGGGCATGTATTGTACAGTATAAATGCAACCACATATGCAATAATTCTATGTGTGGCTCTGCTACGCATTAAGCAAACCCACTGAGCCAAGGTTCTGTCATTTTTCTCATTTTGCAGAGGTAGGACACTTATTATGTTTTCCCTGATTCAGGAGTGGATTCACAAAAGCATTTAGGCATGTGTAGTAGCAAGAAAGTCAGACTTCAGCCAGTGTCTTTGGCTTGTGGATCTCCTTCAAATTCGTGAATAGGATTGGGGCGTCACAAGGGCGTATTGGTTAGTGTGGGTGCCTAATGTACAGAGGCCTCAGCCCTCGATACGTTTGTTGTAAGTTTGAGTCCCATGTTAGATATGCGCTGGTAAGAAATTACATTGTTGCTTGTCCATATTTGTGTACCTAACTTATTTCCTCCATTTACAGTTACTCTCTAACATTATGCTAAGATACAACATTCCGAACATACAGCTTCTTTACCAAATATCTTTTGTTCTTTACCCTTGGAAGATGTCAAAAACATTTTCGGACAACTGTCAAGTCAACAGTCTTCCCCGTTGTTGTGTATGTCATAGTATAACATTTCTGTTTTAATGATCATTTTAAAAGGTCACAGGAAATATTAAAGTCTTGAGTATAATAAACAAAGAAAAGAAATGAAAACTTGACATGTTTCACTCTGTCTACATAATATATGAATGTCATGTTTTAATTTAATTACTGATATAGAATACCTTTGTGGTGGCACTCTAATTTATTGAGATGCACCTGTATTTTAGTGTTACATAAAAACAGAGTAAGATAGTTAAAATCAACAAGTCAAACATAAAATAGCGAAAATTAATGTTTTTAAAAAAAAACAGCAATTTGGTTAGGATGCTGAAGCAGTTCGACTCACTTGATCTTTATGAGCACTCATACCTGAGTGAGCTGATGCAGAACGCGGGTCAGTTCACTAGCATATGGGCACTGAGTGTAGTCCTCTTCAGCCCACTGCCCAGCTCTATCACATCGTCGCCATGCTTTCTTCTCCCGTTGGCCAGCAGGTTGGGAAGCGCTGCCAGAGGGGTTGGGGGCAGATCCAAAGATTGCAGGAGCACATGGCAGGAAGGCCAGAATGCCGGCCAGAGTCTTGGGCCATCTGGCTCAAAAAATATATCATTGCAAAAAAATATGTTGAAACATATTAACCATGAATGTAAAAATTAAGTTTCATATTCTACTTAATTTCTGAATTTTATAATAGCAGTTGCATTTTCTACTTGATTAAAATATAATTTTTTTTAGGATAAATTATTTATAATCGATATTTTATTGCAGCAATTCATCAGATTCTGATACAGGACTTTAAAAATATTTGTTGCTAACACAAACTTTGGAAACATCACAAGAGCTGTACACCTACTTAACACTTAATAAATTAAATGAAAATCCAGCATCCACTTTCGTTTATATTAACACAAATAATAAATGGCTAAAAATTCCTAATAAATTAATCTGCCTGTGAACCCCACACTTCTGTATTTTGCCATCAAACAGCATTCATACTACTTTCATGTGCACCAGAGTATGAAATGGCAAATGTCACTGATTGTGTATCTCATGTAACAACCCAATTTTTCTTAAAACAGTTTTCGGTGTTAGCGTTATTTTGATGGCCATGTAAAGTTCAATAAAGTCTCCTCTGGAGCAAGAAATTAGACTTTCTCAATAATGCTATAGCAGACCAGCACGCAGAGCTGCTCTGCTGACCAACCTGTACTTGGAGTCAGATTGGTTTAACATGCAAATAGGTCTTTTTTATTTCTGGGTACTTTCTGTTAGTGTTGGGTAAAATAAAGCTTAAAATAATTCCCATACAGGTTCAAATATCAAGCAATCCCTAAAATTTGTACGAATATGTTTAATTTTTAAGATAATCGAATTATATTCGAATAACGAATTTCGGAGTCAAAGCCCTAGTGCCTATGCACACAAAAAAAAACATTTACAACTTTACGCTCTGAGAACAGGTAACTGAATCATAAAAAAAAGATTCCTTCAAGAGCATCAAAGCTTTCCTCTCAGATCTCGACACACTATTCTAAACATCTCGCTAACTGGGAGGTAACAGCATGATGAAGAGTTACTTATGGAAAGCCGTTTGAGCATTACATATCTTTGATATCGAACTTTAGGTTCATGTACTAGTACACACTTTGTCCTCACTGGTAAGACAGTTTGGCACACTAGTATAACGACTGTGTCTTACCTGTAACATTTTTTCCACTACTAGTGCCACTTTTGGCCTACTAGTATGCAATCAACCCTTACTAGTAAACTGCTGTGCAGCACTGGTGACACTACTAGACCTAACTAGTAGGCATGTGTCACACACTAGTAGCCTCCCGGACCCTACTAGTATCGCCAAAATCCCCACTAGTAGCACTAGTACGGCATTTTTGACCTCACTAGTGCTACTTGTAAGATACAAAATGTCCACTAGTACTACTAGTGGGGTGTGTTTCCCTTACTAGTACTACTAGTAACAGTGAGAATGCACACTAGTAGTACTAGTGAAAGCCAAAATGAACACAAGTAGTACTAGTGAACATTTTGGTCCTTACTAGTAGTACTTGTAAGCTTAAACACAACCCACTAGTACTACAAGTGTTCTTTTTTGATACTACTGATACTACTTGTAAGGGCAAGAGAAACAACTAGTAGCACTAGTAGCGTATTTAGGATCTTACGAGTGCTACTAGTGAGGGCTAAAGTGTCCACTAGTAGCACTAGTGGAATTCATTTGAAAAAATGCTAATGAGGGGGTGTGGCAAACATGCACTGAAGCTTCTTCCTATTGGCTCTTGAGAAAGAATCAACACCCAGACAAGATTTAACCCTATGAAGCCTGATAAACTTTCACTGTTGTTGTTGTTAGCAATAACAATATTGATAATTATTAATATCATTAAAAATAACTATTATACATGTATTCTAAAGATAATTAAGTCAATCTAATATATCTCAGAGTAGAATATAATTAATGTTTATGTCACAGGCATCACTTTCTCATCATGGGGAAGTTCAAGTTGCTACATCAAATATCCGCTAGTGCGGTTTGGGAAAGAGAAAAATGAAATAACAACTGTCAGTCTTACTTTTTTACATAACCTACAATGGTTATTTGTTTATTATACAATGAATTTGACATTCATACTTATTCACTGTCCTAAAGGGTTAAAACAATCCTTTGGAAACTTGTTTGATTTAGGTACCCACTAGTAGCACTAGTGGGCATTTAAAGGCCACTAGTAGCACTAGTGGCATTAAGCTTGGAGGCTACTAGTACCACTAGTGGGCATTTAAAGCCCACTAGTAGCACTAGTGTGCATTTAAAGGCCACTAGTAGACATGTTGAGGGCACTAGTAGCACTAGTAGACATGTTGAGGCCACTAGTAGCACTAGTAGACATGTTGAGGCCACTAGTAGTCATGTTGAGGCCACTAGTAGCACTAGTAGCATGTTGCATTGGCATGTTTAGGCCACTTGTAGCACTAGTGTGCATTTAAAGGCCATGGTAGCACTACTGGGCATTTAAATGCCACTAGTGGCACTAAGCTTAGAGGCCACTAGTAGCACTAGTAGACATGTTGAGGCCACTAGTAGCACTAGTAGACATGTTGAGGCCACTAGTAGTCATGTTGAGGCCACTAGTAGCACTAGTAGGCATGTTCAGGCCACTTGTAGCACTAGTGGGCATTTAAAGGCCACTAGTAGCACTAGTGGCACTAAGCTTAAAGGCCACTAGTAGCACTAGTGGGCATTTAAAGCCCACTAGTAGCACTAGTAGGCATGTTGAGGCCACTAGTAGCACTAGTGTGCATTTAAAGGCCACTAGTAGCACTAGTGGGCATTTAAAGGCCACTAGTAGCACTAGTGGCACTAAGCTTGGAGGCTACTAGTACCACTAGTGTGCATTTAAAGCCCACTAGTAGCACTAGTGGGCAGTTAAAGGCCACTGGTAGCACTAGTGGGCATTTAAAGGCCACTAGTAGACATGTTGAGGCCACTAGTAGACATGTTGAGGCCACTAGTAGCACTAGTAGACATGTTGAGGCCACTAGTAGTCATGTTGAGGCAACTAGTAGCACTAGTAGGCATGTTCAGGCCACTTGTAGCACTAGTGTGCATTTAAAGGCCACTAGTAGCACTACTGGGCATTTAAATACCACTAGTGGCACTAAGCTTAGAGGCCACTAGTAGTAATAGTGGGCATTTAAAGGCCACTAGTAGCACTAGTGACACTAAGCTTAAAGGCCACTAGTAGCACTAGTGGGCATTTAAAGCCCACTAGTAGGCATGTTGAGGCCACTAGTAGCACTAGTGTGCATTTAAAGGCCACTAGTAGCACTAGTGTGCATTTAAAGGCCACTAGTAGCACTAGTGTGCATTTAAAGGCCACTAGTAGCACTAGTAGGCATGTTGAGGCCACTAGTGGGCATTTAAAGGCCACTAGTAGCACTAGTGGGCATTTAAAGGCCACTAGTAGCACTAGTAGACATGTTGAGGCCACTAGTAGTCATGTTGAGGCCACTAGTAGACATATTGAGGCCACTAGTAGCACCAGTAGGCATGTTCAGGCCACTAGTAGAACTAGTGTGCATTTAAAGGCCACTAGTGGCACTAAGCTTAGAGGCCACTAGTAGCACTGGTGGGCATTGAAAGCCCACTAGTAGCACCAGTGGGCAGTTAAAGCCCACTAGTAGCACCAGTGGGCATTGAAAGCCCACTAGTAGCACTAGTGGCCTCAATATGCTTAGTAGCACTAGTGGGCTCAACATGTCGACTAGTGCTACTAGTGGCCTCTATGCTCCCACTAGTGCTACTAGTGGCCACTATGCTCCCACTAGTGCTACTAGTGGCCACTATGCTCCCACTAGTGCTACTAGTGGCCACTATGCTCCCACTAGTGCTACTAGTGGGCACTATGCTCCCACTAGTGCTACTAGTGGCCACTATGCTCCCACTAGTGCTACTAGTGGCCACTATGCTCCCACTAGTGCTACTAGTGGCCACTATGCTCCCACTAGTGCTACTAGTGGCCACTATGCTCCCACTAGTGCTACTAGTGGCCACTATGCTCCCACTAGTGTTACTAGTGGCCACTATGCTCCCACTAGTGCTACTAGTGGCCACTATGCTCCCACTAGTGCTACTAGTGGCCACTATGCTCCCACTAGTGCTACTAGTGGCCACTATGCTCCCACTAGTGCTACTGGTGGCCTTTAAATGCCCAAAAGTACGACTATTGGCCCAAAAATGGCCACTAGCACTACTACTAAGCTAACATTAGAAGGTACTGTATACAGCCAGGCCATGTTGCCATCCCACTACGTTTGCTTGATTGCAAAATGACAAATAGAGCTGGTAACAATTAACTGTCTTATTTTCACTAATTGACAGCTTTAGAAAACAGGAGAATATAGCACTACAAATGACAAGAGTATACTTTTATTAGAAATGAGGGGCCATGAGGGAACGACACACTATTACATAAATAATTCTGGATATACTGAATAGCAACTAAATTGTCTAGGATGCCACATGGGCTATTTAACGGGTCCATCTGAAAAAAATAGTCCTGATTACCATTACACAAGTCTACTTCTCAATATATTATATGACGATATATTTTATGTGTAATCATATATTGTTACATTTTCACTTATATTTTGTATGACATTATTTGTGTAAATTACATTTTGCAGTGTATGAAAATAGTGCAATTATTAAAAAAATGTGAAGTTAGACTGTTTCATTTATTTAAGATATAGAAATATACCTTAAATTATACAAAATTTTATAATGGAATAGGTGTTGTAAATACAAGTAAAAAGTTACTAACATATATACACACACACAATTTATTGCCTAACATCAGTCTAATTCTCTTACAGTCAAAGGACACCACAAACTGCATGAAACATTGTTAGTTGTCATGTGATCCAAAAGATGGAAACCGTAATTGTAAAAGAAAAAAAAATGAATATAAAAATAGAGATTTCCCAAAAAGCCAAATGTCTTTTTCAATCAAATAAAAAGTCTTTAGTCCCAAAAGATTTTGTTGTAAATGAGGACGATTCCTCAGTGAAAAAAAAAAGGGGGAAAAAAATGCCTGCTAGGATGAGTCTGATTTGGTCAGTTTATAATTTTCAATAGAAGACTTCTTATCCTGATGTCTTAGCTAGCATATTCTTTTGTCCTGTCTATGGCCAGCCATTTGTCTGGAATCTTTGACCTCGGATGTTGCTCAACAACTGCATCTGAAAAAGAAAATACAGACATCCAGAACTTTAACCACAAAATATTGCAAAAAAAGCAAGATTAGCTACACCAGTAATTTTTCACTTGTATGCCCTTTACTTGTTCCTCAATGGGTTAGTTTACACCGTGGGAAAATTGTACATTTTTGTATTTATTTTGCATGATTTGTTTTTGGATTTGCTGTGGGGGTTTTTTGGATTTGTTTTTCCTCTGAACCCCAAAAACACCAAAACTGAACTTATCCAGATGAGTTAGGAACAGGAACGCATCAATCAACTGATTTGTGGCAGGTTTAGGCTGCACATAAGAGGAGCGAGGCAGGACGCCAAGAAGAGAATCCACTGGCCAGAACACCACAAGTGATGGAAGGACGCAAGCGAGGACCGGCGCAAGATTTGCGCTATGTATGAATTGTGGTTGCGCGGATATTGGTGCCTGCATCTTGTTTTTCAGCAGGCTTTGGCTGACGAGGTGCGTAGCATGTTGATGTCGAAGACCTGAGGGCGTCAAGATAACCTGTTCACCTGTCAGCCGATGCAGGACAGGAGCGCGTTATGGAGCTGCCATGGAATGGAGGTGAAGTGTGTCGTGGGTCTTTTTGGTGAGAAGAACTTGTCATAAGGCTTTTAGAGAACAACCCAGATTAGTAGATGGATCCGGACATAAATCCCTCCTCATCTATGGGTTATTGTCACTACCCGGACTTTAAGTTTTGCTCCTTTTTTTTTTACTTTGCCATTGGTGACTGGACCATTATAAAAATAAACTGTTCTGCTCTACAGCTTGGGTTGTCGGGCTCTGTTCTTTGGGTTTCTGGGTTTTTTGCTCCCCCTTGTATCAAAGAACATCAGTTTTTGACCATATCGGTCACATACACATACATTTTTGAGTGTGAAATTACAAGTGGCTTCTCAAGGAACCAAGGAAGAAATTAGGAAGGGGCTTCTAGACAATTCTACAGTAGGAAAGTTATGTGCAGCCCTGGTGATTCTCCTGTATACACTTTCTTTTGTCAAATAGTACTGTGGTTATAGGTTGTAGTCTTACCGATTAAAGATTTAAGCTTTGTGGGGTCAAAGGCTGACGTCTCTCTGCCAATAGATGAACCTTGTTGGCCCCCAACCCCAGGCAGTGGACCTTTAGCATTTCAAGATGGAAACACAAAAAAGTAATCGCATAATGTTTTATTCTTTTTTGAAAATAACTTATTACAAAAATATACTTATTGCTGTTTGTGTCAGAGAATTGGGTGGAAATGGTAGTGCAAAACTGGCCTCATATTGTCATTCACCTTCATGGCTTGAGATTTCTGTGATGTTATTTGAAACAGGAGTCTTCACAGGTGCCAGTAGTGAGGGAATTTCTGAAAAATATAGCACAATTCAATAGGATTTCAAACAAGATGGAAAAAGCATGATATGTAAATTACTAAATACACCTTGGCCATTTTTTTGGAAAGCAAAATCTTTACACCAAAACCTATATAACATCTGTGGATTTCTTCTAATACACAGACAAATAATACCAAATATATGGAGACTACCACATTCTAATGGTGCTTTTAGACTAGCGCCTAGTCCACCTTAGAGCACCCATTTGTGTGTCTAAACAACCAACGCTATGAAAAACTTAAATTTCACAGTCCAGTTAATGCTTTTTTTTTGCATAAAATAATTTACTTTGAAGTGTTTTTCCCTCAGTTTTTATAAGCTTACTTAAAGGGACTATAAAGAAGTTTAACAGCAAATAAATGTATAGAGCTGCAAAAATTCTTTCTCATACATGATCCAGCAATGTCCTGGTCAGTATAAAGAGCCCTGGCCTTTTCACCGTGTTTGCCTCTATATGCCTGTAAAATCACTTATTAGTTATTGTTCGGGTCGAAAAAGCAGCACTTCCTCAGCGTCTCCTAGAGGCAGCCTAGTGTGTGACGACGTCATGTGTGTTCACGTTGGACTGGATTCCTCAAAAGAAACGTAATAAGGTTTACATGATAATGTGATGGAGTACATGCTTTATATAAACTTCACCGAAACAAGCCATAACATGTTTTGGTAATGCTTCTGTATTTACAATGACAAAAACAGTGTTGCTAATAATTCTTTACCTGGATGGAGAATATGAACAGAGAGGGGTAGAGTACACTAAAGTTGTACTCAAGTAATAGTAGCAGTACCTTTACTTGAGTAAAAGTAGCCATCAAATCCTACTTAAGAGTGAAAAAGGTTTTGGTAGAAAAGATGCTTGCGTACTCAGTAACATCTGATTTTAAAATGTCATCAGACAGACCTAAGCATGAAATTCAGGTATTTAATAGAGTAAAACAAAACAAATTACAAAGCAGAGGAAATAAATAAAACCAATAAAGTAGGTAATGTATTAATATATCTTACAAGGTAAAATGTACTTCCAGTGACCATTCATGACATTTACTGTATTCACTTCACCTCAAATGGAAATAAAAAGCTCATCATACAGATTACAATAAAAATTATATGTAGAAACAGGAGCTTTCCTTTAGTAATAAAGTGTAAATCTGTCTGGTTTATTTTGGGTTAAAATAAATTTGTTTTTCATTCTGTGAAGCTACTGGCAATGTGAAAAGCATCCAGAAATTGTACTCATGTGGGATTAGCATGCTTCATTATATTACACAAGTAATATAGTAAAAAAAAAAAAAAATACTTTACCATTTGTTTTTTTTATTATTTGTTTTTTTATCCTTTAAAAATAAACTCAGGTAAACTAAACTATCCACCTCCGAATAAGAGTCACTATTCACGGATTAATAAAGCGAAAAAAAACTGCAAGTGAACAGGACATTTTCTAAGGAAAACTTTTTTCACTGGGGCGCTCTGAGGCCTATTTTTTCTAGCCAATTTAAGTCCGTTTGTCAGCTGGTAGTACTGATAAAATATTACGTAGCTAAAAAATATTTAGTGTACTAATAGATGGTAAATAATTATAACATCAAAGCCTTAGCCTTAGAAAAATTGCAGGTCAAGCTTTTTGTTAGAACGTTTTCTACTTCAAAAAGCACCTAAATAAATGTACACCTAACTTACACGTTAAAATGTATTACTTTTTAAATACCCATATCAATTTAGTTATGTGACTCTAGCTTAATTTGAATAAAAGCAGTTAGGAACCTAGCTAATAATAATAGCTTGATGTTGATAGCAAGCTAACGGCTTCCAATTTGCATCATTGCCAAAAGATGACCGTTATATAGTTATTTAAGCATCATTAAGTTATCATTTAATATCGAATGAAAAAGTAAAGGCCGTTAACTATCTTACAGCCGCCAAAGAGACCCACTTAATTAGAAAATGTAGCTAGCTCATCACTGTCCCGGAGCTAACAGCTATCGGTACTATGCTAATACCGAAACTCTATCATTCCTGATACATTGCATGACAACATTCAAAAGTGTTTGCTGTACTCACCTGCCAACATTAAATGTTCAACCAGCCACCCATTTGTAGGTATTGTCCCCCCGATGCACCGTGCCTCGATTAGATGCTCCTTAATCCACAATCCGACGCAACTCGTACCGACTCAACTCCCGCTCTTCTTCTTTGCTTAAGAGTTTGGAGACCACTAGTAGCACTAGTCAGCACATAGAGGGTACTAGTAGCACTAGTAGGCATTTAAAGGCCACTAGTAGTACTAGTGGGAATGATGAGGCCACTAGTAGCACTAGTGGGAACATAGTGGCCACTAGTAGCACTAGTGGGAACATAGTGGCCACTAGTAGCACTAGTGGGCATGTTGAAGCCACTAGTAGCACTAGTGGGAACATAGTGGCCACTAGTAGCACTAGTGGGCCTTTAAAGGCCACTAGTAACACTAGTGGGAACATAGTGGCCACTAGTAGCACTAGTGGGCATGTTGAGGCCACTAGTAACACTAGTGGGAACGTAGTGGCTACTAGTAGCACTAGTGGGAACGTAGTGGCTACTAGTAGCACTAGTGGGCATGTTGATGCCACTAGTAGCACTAGTCTGCACTTAACGGCCACTAGTAGAACTAGTGGCTCTAAGTTTTGAGGGCACTAGTGGGCACATAGTGGCACTAAGCTTAGACGCTATGGCATAGTTTTGAGTTTTAAGTGCATTTATTTTGTTAAGGAGCTTTTATTTTTATCACAACTATATTTTTAAAAAACGATTAAATAAACGCTCATATGTTGTTCATGAAAATATAATCTTGAGCTTGCTCATCTACTACAAATATTTTCTCTTAATAAAAATAGATATTATGTAATCATATTTGTGCACAGCAATGTATTTTGAAATCTATGATTCAGTACTTTAATAGCTTGTTAGTCCATATACTGCAATATATTATTTATTATACGTGGAAGTTTCTCATAAATTGAAATATAATTCCAAATGCATTTAAATATAAATCATAGTGTACTGCAATATATTTTTGTTTCGTAAGGGTAAGTTAGCAAAAAAAGTTGTAACATCTTTCAGTAAGACTGCTGCTAACACTTTAGTATACAGAGTTGCCCCTTTAAGGCTCTAAGCATACAGTTTGAACATCCACCAATCACAATCCATGTCCCACCTCCTTCATTTGCATGCAGTCCACTAGTCATACTAGTGACACTAGTGGCGGCGTGTTGCAACGGACTTGTTAACTAGTAAAGGCTAGACTGTCCACTAGTAGCACAAGTGAGACTATTATGGTTTTACTAGTACCACTAGTAAAAACAAACAGGTCTACTAGTAGCACTAGTGAGACTTTTTGATCTTACCACTAGTAGATGGCAACATGTCTACTAGTACCACTAGTAAGGGCAAAAATGTGCACTAGTAGAACTAGTAGGTGGCAAGATATTCACTAGTAGCACTAGTGGAGGACTTTTGCATCAAAAATGCTCACTAGTGTGACTAGTGCCACGGTTTTGTGTTTTACTAGTGTAACTAGTAGAAGAAAATGCGTCTCACTAGTGAGCTTCTGAGCATCACATGTAAAGGCTATGGCTGTACTAGTGTGGATCTGTGCATCACTAGTTCGCAACTAGCACTCAACTAGTATGCAATTACACACTACAAGTGCTTGACTACACACAACTAGAAGGACATTTCTGTAACATGTTAGGCATTTCTGCACACTAGCAGGACAACTTTGGCATACTAGTAGGACAGCTACATCGTACTAGTGAGGTAGTAGTGTGCACTAGTTGACATATGTGGGCTACTAGTGTTACTAATGAAACACTAAATGCTAACTAGTAGAAATTTGTGATGTCACTAGTACGACTAGTGGTACAGAATTGTCAACTAGTGCACACTTCTGCCTCCCTTGTAAGATGTAACTGTCTTACTAGTATACTAAAGTTGTCCTACTAGTGTGCAGAAATGCCTTACATGTTACACAAATGTCCTACTAGTTTTGTGCATTCACATACTGGTAGAGTGAAATTGCAAACTAGTGGCATGCTATTTGCAAACTAGAGCTGTGCATTTGTGCAATAGTACAGCCAAAGCCTTTACATGTGACGTTCAGATGCTCACTAGTGAGACAAACTTTCTTTAACTAGTTACACTAGTAAAAAACAAAACGTACCACTAGTAACACTAGTGAGCATTGCTGACATCACTAGTACTACTAGTAAGGTGTAAAAGTCCCCTACTTGTACTACGAGTGGATATTTTGCAACATACTAGTGCTACTAGTGCACATTTGGCCCTGACTAGTTGCACTAGTAAAGTAAAACATGTCTCACTAGTTGACATGTTTGCCTTTTCTTCTAATACTTTTAATATGATAAAAGTCTCACTAGTGCTACTAGTAGAGTGTTTGGCTGTTACAGGTTGTACTTGTAAAGTAAAACACATCCTCACTAGTACTACTTGTGTTCACTAGTACTACTAGTGTGCATTCTCACTGTTACTAGTAGTACTAGTAAGGGAAACACACCCCACTAGTAGTACTAGTGGACATTTTGTATCTTACAAGTAGCACTAGTGAGGTCAAAGATGCCTAGTGGGCATTTTGGCAATACTAGTAGGATCCGGGAGGCTACTAGTACGTGGCACATGCCTACTAGTTAGGTCTAGTAGTTTCACTAGTGCTGCACAGCAGTTTACTAGTAAGGGTTGATTGCATACTAGTAGGCCAAAAGTGGCACTAGTAGTGGAAAAAATGTTACAAGTAAGACACAGTCGTTATACTAGTGCACCGTAGTCGTTATACTAGTGTGCCAAATTGTCTTACTAGTGAGGACAAAGTGTGTACTAGTACATGGACCTAAAGTTTGATATCAAAGATATGTATCAAATGCTCAAACGGCTTTCCATAGTTTCTAATACTTTGGAGCGTGTTACTCCCAAGAGCCAGGAAACGTTCTCCTGCTGAAACAGAAGCATGTGGGCCAGGAAACAGCCTGTCTTATTTAGAGTTACCCTCCAGATCAACCTCTAAACCTACTTGAGAAGTCTTCTGTTGGAGGCCAAAATACTGAACCACATGACAACCTCTGCAGCAATCATACTTTTTAATTACACACATATGGAGGTGTATTTCAGTTTCATGAAGAGCAGGAGGAACTTGTTAAGTCTAGTTTATACTTCTTGTAGAAACAGATAGATGCAGCGGCATTATCTGTGGACGCAAGGGATCTCCATCAGCTACATAAAGACGAACGGAGTCAAGCCCCATTTTCTAACTAACGTCTCCATCAACAGAGACTGTATGCCTACGATTGGTCAGCTCAACAACAGCCAGAGATAGTTTTACTAGAACGATGCTCTATAGTCAATGTAATCAGTCATTGCAGCATTTGGCCAACTCGTGCTTTATATTGAAAGGACAGTTTATATAATATTGTATTTTGCTCATTTTGAACACAAGGAGGTGTAGAGAAGCAAAACAGATGTTGTTACAGCCAAATTTGTTTTTGTTTACATATGTTTTTATATTATTCTAAGAGCTGCACATCTAGGAAAAAGTTTTACAGCTTAATCATTTTTGGTATTTCAATTTGTATAATGAGGCTCATTTAAAATAATTTTATTGTTTTTAAACAGCCCTTCAAAACAATAAATAATGTGCCTGTGGTCTCTAGCAAACCACTGCTTTCTCTGTGCTTTTTTAAACTTTATAACACTTTTGGTGGATTTGGTGGATCCTGTTCTTACATCTTGAACTGTGGGAAGGAATCAAAGGGTCCAATCGTTTCTAGTATATTAAAGAGTTTTTCTCTCCATGTCACAATAGCAGATCAATCCCAATAGGATTACTGCCTTTGGTCAAATTGATCTTTTAGATTGAGCTGGGGTGTCCTTGGTCTGCTGACCTCATACTGTCTGCCTTCTGTTAAAAATCTAGGAGTGTTTCTTTACAGTTATTGTATTTCAACCTGGATAAACAAAGAGGCTCAGTAGTTAGTAAGTCCCAGCTTTTCTCATCGTGGGTTTCAGCAAAGGTAAACCATACCATTTTTCGAATGATACTGAGAGAGGTATCTTTGGATAACTAACACCTCATTTATTGCAAATGATATGTGAGGGAGCTTTTAAGGTCGCTGCTTCTAAATGATCGAATGCTCTGGTTCTGCTTATCACACGTCCCCATAAGCCCAAATGTTTTATTTACCTATATTTATGTTTAAAAAAAAGAATAAAAAAAGATATATATACACTACAGACCAAAAGTTTGGACACACCTTCTCATTCAGTGTGTTTTCTTCATTTTCATGACTATTGAAATTGTAGATTCTCACTGAAGGCATCAAAACTATGAATGAACACATGGAATTATGTAGTACTTTAAAAATAAAAACAAGTTTGGAATAACCTGGCCTCCAAAACCACCGGATCTGAACCCAATACAGATGGTTCGGGATGAGGTGAACCACAGAGTGAAAGCAAAAGGGCCAACAAGTACTAAGTATCTCTGGGAACTCCTTCATGACAGGTTTGGGTTTCTAGACTTGTCAGTACACCAATACACACAGCAGGAAGTTTCTTCAAAATAGCTTTTTTTAAACATCATTTCAGGTCGTCCCGGGAAAACCAGGAAGTGGGAACCGGAAGCCAGAAACTCAGGACTGCAGAAAGGTAAGTATGATTAGAACTGTTTTTTAGGACGAGATAATATTGCGGCGTGAATGTTCTTACAGGTATGGCAGAATGGTGGAGGAGGAGGTAAGAGGATTTCTGTAAGCTGTCTGTTTCTGTGAATGGGCATTGATTGTTACTGGTTCTGTTTGTTTGAAGGCCCAGGAATACAGATCCGGAAGAACCAAGAGTTGAGGAACGATGGAATGAGTCTACAAGGAGATTGGAGAAAGGTAAGGATCTCAACCACACAAAGGAAGATATTCTTGATCGATCTGTTGAGGATTTGGCCTTGTACCGCAGTAGTTGCAAGAACAAACTGGCGTCAGCATGAAGTCATTGTTCCCCTTTTGAAGCTGGAGGTAATAAGCTCCAATGAGCTGCACCTTCTGCTCCCGCCTGCCACGCCCCTGTGGAGAAAGGTGAGAGAAGCACAGCAAAAGACAACCACAGAAACCTAACAGTTCAAGACTGTTGGAAAACCATTTCGAGTGACTACCTCTTGAGGCTCAATAGAATACAAAGCAGTAATCAGAGCAAAGGGCGGCTACTTTGAGGAATCGAAAATATAACATGTATTCAGTTATTTCACCCTTTTTGTTTAAGTACATACTGTAATTCCATATATTATGTGTTCATTCATAGTTTTGATGCCCTTAATTGAGAATCTACAATGTAGTCATGAAAAGAAAGAAAACACATTGAATGAGATTGCCTGTCCAAACTTTTGGTCTGTACTATATATATATATATATAAATAAATTCCCCTCTTGCCCTCTGTGGGCTGTTTTCCCATCCATTCCAAGCTCAGGTGCTCTACCAGAGGCCTGGGAGCTTTAGGATCCTGTGCTGTATCTTTTTGTAGTATCTGTTCCAAGTACTGCACTTTCCTGGAGATATCAGAGGTTCTTCCAGGGATCTGCTGAAGCCATTCCTCCAGTTTAGGGGTCACTGCCCCAAGTGCTCCGATTACCAGTGGTACTTCTGTCACCTTCACCTTCCAAGTCTTCTCCAGCTCCTCTTTGAGCCCTTGGTCAAAGTGGGAAACGCCTCCAAAGGTGGTGGAGAATGACCAAGTGAAGATCCTGTGGGACTTCCAGATACAGACAGACATAATGGTAATGGCGAACAAACCAGATATTGTGGCGGTTGATAAAGAGCAGAGGAAAGTGTGGTGCTAGGTGGATCTAGCACCACATCTAGAAAGTGTGGTGCTAGGTGGATCTGGCACCACACCTTGGGTCTTATCTGATGTGGTAGATCTGGGCCTCTATCGCTCTGGTACTCAGAACCTGCTCCTGTTCTGCCAGGATGAGTGCCTTTGTAGCCATTGGTAGATTTTTTTTACATCAGCCGCTTCAGTTATTTTCCGGTGGTACATCCCATGTAGGGGGCTTATCCTCCCATGATGGTTCCTCCTCCAGCACCTCCTCATCTCCCCATTGTCTCAGGCTTTTACTGAGAACATCATCAGTTGAAGCCTTGTTCTTTATGAACTCATGTAGCTTGGATGTTTAGTGGCTCTCATTCTAATTATGGTCCTGGTGTATGCTCAAAGCAGAAAGTTGCATCCAGCACTTGGGACTAGTCTCAAAAACAGCCGAATGTAAACGACTGCGACCACATCTGTTCAACTCTGTTAAATTAAAAAAATGACTACATAATGACAGTTTTTTAAAATTATATATATTAAGGATTCACCGAAACCGATACTGGTATTGGGTATCAGGGCTGATACTGTTCTCATGTACTCATATCGGTATGGGTTATTAACTGATACCATTTTAATTTTCACTTTAAATTTTTGTGTTGTGATAAATTTTATTATTATGTTATTTTCCATCAAATTCATCATAATTTGTTGTAACAAACAGAGAAGAAAATAAAGTGTATTCCAATTCATTGCATTTTTTTGTCTGGTAAAATTATCTGCACTTGGTGATAACAAGGAGTTGTTTAAAGTGTACGTGCACTTTCAAAAATAACTATGATACACTGAAAAGGGTGAAACGACAGACAGGGTCTCAACCCCACAAGACCTGGCAGGAATTAAAAATTATCTGAAACTGCAAACTCTGTATAGACACTAGAAAATAAAGACAATTAAAATATAACAGTACCTTATTTCAGTCAAAGTGTTCTAGGAATAAACTAACAACAGTTGGACATATTTCTCTAAAACAGCCTGAGTAAAACCTATGGACAAACAATTTGTGAGGTAATTTAGAACTAAATCCATCAGGCTGATGTAACAAACACATGAATGCCAGGTGACTCACCTGAAATCCCCCTTGTTGTTGGAGACTCTGTCTGCAGGGCAGTATGGGGCCGAAGTCTCCACTACAATTATTTCCATGTGCTGAGACACATTTCCTCTGGAACTGGTCACCAGGCACTCCCAGATGCCAGTGAGGGCCACATCGATATTGGAAAGTACAACCTCACTGGAGGAGAGGAGATAAATCTTTGTGTGAATTAGAATTTTCTGTTTTGTGGCTTGAGTACTGGTGAATTATCTTTAAGCTTTAAACACATTTTATTCAGTGTGTGTAATAAAAGATCTAGAGTGTTAAATTAGGATTCGGGTTTCAATTTATAATTAAATGTAAAAAAAATTTAGGAGGGTTTTGTTTCAGGACTTAATTCTGTGGTGTACGGATCATTTCCGGATTAGGCTGATGAATGCAGTCAAATACCAGAGACAATATGTGTCCCACAAAGTCTAAGTCGTTTAAGAAACCCTTGTAAGAGTGAGTCTGTATGAGTATGTGGCAGCTTAAAATGTTGGCTGTGACTTAAGACGATCATTACTCGTGCTTATCTTTCCTACTCTGAAACAGATTCATGTCTCAGCGGAAAATGTCTGATTAAACGAAAGATGGTGAAACAATGACAATAGAGAGCATTCACCAATGAAACTAATCTCCAGGATTTTTACTCATTCTGAACAAAAAAAAGAGAAGTCGTCAAAGATCACTAAGCAACAGGAATAGTCACCATGGAAATACTGATTATTTATAAATTGGTAGCTGTTTAAGCTTCAAATCCAATGCAGCTGGCATAAAATACACTGAAAACTGTGCCTCATTGCCTCATTAAAAGCTATTTCAATATTTTATGTACATTCACAACGTAATAAAAAACTATTCATTCATTCATACTCAAGCTAGTGCTTTTCTTAGCAAGGCGACAGTAAAAGATAGTCAAATTAAATCCAATCAAACAACTTTACTTGTCTCCAAGGGGGAAAATCTGGTTTAAACAGACAGTTCTCCAGGTAGAGTTAAAGTCATCAAGCCAAAAAAGGAGCAGACCTGAGGGGCCGGGCCCATCCATTCAGGTATCAGGTCCGCCTAACAGATTACAATGTCCATGTAAAAACAGTTTAAACCATGCATTGTATTGACATTAGACAACCAACACAGGGTGCTGTTGGCTAATAATTAGGACTTATGGTGGCAGGAAAGAAGATACTTGATACGGTTGTATGCGAAAATGGTCATTAGCGTTTTCTCTTGGTACGTAAAAACAAGACCAAACAAATTAGCACAAAACGTACAATGTTAATACATTACCAGTCTTAAAGTGGCAAGTGCAACCTTAAGTGACATTCTAGTCCACATACCCTACCAGTTCCTGCTGGTAATGCTCCAATTTGTTGTTTGCCGACTGCCTGTAATTTTTAGGTTAATATGAGAATGCTAATGGTAGTTATGATGAACACTTTGTGAGAGGTTAGCCCAAACAGTTTACTGTGTCTATAGTGATTTTGTTCTTGATTGGAATATATCATGAGAATCTCAACAATTCTGGTTTTATTAGTGTATAATATGCAGATGTTCATAGAAAGGGTGCGGTTAAAAGGCAGCTTTGACCCAGACATTTGTAACGTACCCCCAGTTAAATTATTTTGTCGCCGGGTCTGGTAATCACCATTATGCTTTAAAGTTTTTTAAAAATACATATCCATTCTATAAAAAAGTGCAGACACTTTTGAGAGCCACTGTATGACTAAACAACCAAATGTCCAAAAAACAGAACCTATTCTGCCCCTTTAATCCCAATTTTATTATGTGAAATGGGTGTGTGTGGCGGGAGGATCGAAACTGGAGCACGAAGCCTACATCAACACACCAGGTCCCTGCTTGGGCATTTCTTATTCTCATCTATTCAGCCGTGAGTCCCACATCAAGGTGGAAATCTCAGAACGGGAAGTGAGAGAAAGAAGAGCAGCACGGAGAACACTGAGCATATCATGTTTTGTCACAGCCATGTGTTTATGATGTGAATCTACAAGCAAAGGTAACCTGTTTATTCAGTAATGTTTGCATATAAAATTGCACCAGTCTCTCATGGGAACCCATCCCCACTGCTGCTTGTTTAGGAGGTGAAGGAAAACACAAATAAGAGAATGTTATGATTCCCTAAACCAGCGGTTCAGAAGACTCGGCTGTGATGGGGAAACTACAGAGAGTTTACAAAGAAAGTTAAATTAGTCCTGATCCCTCCCTTTTGATTGTTTTAAGAGTCTAGATCAAATTTGAATGTTTGTCTGAGATAATGGTTCTCCACTTATTGAGTTAATTTTACACCAATAGTTAACTGTTCAGAATGAGAGCTTTTTCAAACTTTTACTTAAACATTTCCCTGCAAGAGTTCTACGAACTTTCACAAATAACACTGTCAAATTATGTTACACTGTGTAAAGATTAATACTTACATATGTTTTAGGTATAACTAAAATGGATCTCTCCCACACAACATCACACCTCATTTGAAAGTGACTTATCCATAGCATGAGGTCATCAAGGAGAGGAGGAGGACATTTAGAAATTTGATTGCTGCTCCCCCTCCCCTTCTGGAAGAAGTTAAGCGCCACGACCCATACTGTGCACGCGAAAGAAAAGTCAACAGAGAGAATATCACTACATTAACACGTTGACCTACTTTTTCCAAGGTTGGGATGTTTTTGTTTTCAATTTTTTTAACCACAAAAAGGTTCCAATTACAATTAACTGCTAAGCAGAATGAGGCATGTCACCCCATAGTACATGCTGAGGACTGGGGCGCATTCTCATTGAATTGAGAGCCCCCTTTTGTGGGTATGCATATCTATTGGTAAACACTCTAAGAAGAGCATTTACCAATTTCAATACAGTTTTTAAAGAATCAATGCCATTTAGTTATCTAATATTTTTAGATAACTTTTTCAACTTCTGAGATGCTCCGTAAAGAGCAGATTTTTGCAGGACAGCAGCGGACGTGAAGTCCTCATGTGAATACTGCTCTATGCGCCTATTATAATTGGATGTTATAAATATATTGGGTGATATAAATTATAAATGTATAAGTTACAAACACAATCTTAGTATGTAATCCGCAATCAGTAAAACCCTTCACCTTCCAAGCACTCTCTACACACCCTTTATGCAAAATATTTGCAGCACACACAATTTTGCGCTCTTAATTTGGAATATTGATAAATTAGGCCCTAAATATCTTGGTATTGCCTGTGATTGTTTGGTATTGCCTAAAATCTTCAGTGGTTAACAGAATACCCATGAAGCTCTGTACTTACTATACAATATTTCTGAATTGAGAAGAGGACTAGCTGAAAACACCTGGGGCTGGCTGCTTTATAGTGACAATTTACAATGCAATACTTACACGGTTTCTGTTGAATAAATCTCGACAATTATAAAGTCCAGGGATCTGCTCAAACAGAGTATTCTACCTACTCCTGCCTCAGGCAATTCAATGATGATTCAGTGATATATGCATACTAACAAAATTAATATATAACTATAGAGGCAACAGCAGCCATGAATATAGCCCATCAACTTAAGTGTTAGGGCTGTGGAAAAAATCCTTTCTTATGCAGTTCTAAAAAATTTTTGCAGAAGGTTTAAACTACAAAGAAAGTAACAACAATAAGACACTGTAAATAAGATTAAATCAACATAGATCTCCAAGAGTGTCCTATTCTAGAGTATTGCAGCAGAGCATTTGACCATGATGCATGACTACAGGTAGTAAGAGCACCAAATATGGTATAAAAGTGAACCAAAGATAAAAACCAAGATCATAATCTGCCTCTTATCAGTGAAACTGAGTCTAACCATACTCTCCCTTCTTCTTATTTTATGTATTTCTTAAACATATTTTTTCATTCATTTCTGCTTTATGGTTTTCAGATAAGAATGTGTTTGTTTAGACTATGAACACTGTAGAAGGTGTACAGCTGAAAATATGTTCATAAACAAATCTTGATAATGATTCGATGTAAACAGGCTTTAATTCCAGCACAAACATCTTTCTGATATCTCACTGATATCTGGGAAACTAGGAAGAACATATGCCTTGTAGGTGATCATTTGGAGATGAAATTTTTATTAAAAAGTTCAAGTGTTATTGGAATATGTCACAGTTGTTCTGATTTTATTTATCATGGAGTAAACATGAGGTCAGTTTGAAACAAACATGTCCAGTAGGAGAACACAATAGTCTTTACAAAAGTGTAAATAGTACATTTTTTTATTAATACCTGAGTTCTATCAATTAAACATATCAATTCAGCTATTTATGCTATATAGACAGAGGCTGATCATTTACAACAGTTTTAGCATCTCAACACAACTGCTATTACAAATGGCTTCTACAAAATTATAAAAAAATATATATATTATTAAACATGTCTCTTTAAACGAATATACCAATCTCAAAATTATTTATTCCCTTTACAATGGGCATGTTTAGAATGTGGCAAAGCACTGTTTTGTTGTGCTAGCCTCCATCAAATATGATTCCAAATCAGACACCTGTTTCTGGTTGCATTCATGAGGAATCTTAGGCCACACCTCATAAGCAAAGAACTTTGGTTAATTGATATTCTTGGATTTGATTGCAGCAATGCCCTTTCTCAAATCCCACCTATCGTTTCATAGGATTTTCTGACTATTAGTTGAATCAGTTTTACCCTCCTCAGACCAAAATACAAGTTTACAGAAGACTGCAACTGTATTTTATGATTAAAACATAACTGTAGAAAGACTTACCCAGCAGAAACTGCAAAGGCAACCAAATGTTTGTCATGAAGAAAAATATACTTGCAATACTAATGAAATAAAAAGTGCTAACCTTGACAAGGCCTCAAGGAAGTTACCCACTAACAAATACCAATAAGGCACATCTTGAAAAAAACACCTAAATGTTAAATCAAAGTCATCAATATACAGGTGCTGGCCAGTAAATTAGAATATCATCAAAAAGTTGAATTATTTCAGTAATTCCATTCAAAACGTGAAACTTGTACATTATATTCATGCAATACACACAGACCAATGTGTTTCCAATGTTTATTTCTTTTAATTTTGATATTTATAAGTGACAACTAATGAAAACTCCAAATTTGGTATCTCAAAAAATTAGAATATTTTAAAGGCCGATGAAAAAAAATTTTTTTTTTTTAAAATGTTGGCCAACTGAAAAGAATGAACATGAAAAGAATGTGCATGTATAGCACTCAATACTTAGTCGGGCGTTATTTTGCCTCAATCACTGCAGTAATGCGGCGTGGCATGGACTCGATCAGTCTGTGGCACTGCTCAGGTGTTATGAGAGCCCAGGTTGCTCTGATAGTCGTCTTCAGCTCCTCTACATTGTCGGGTCTAGCATATTGCATCTTCCGCTTCACAATACCCCATAGATTTTCTATGGGGTATTTTCTATGTTTGCTGGCCAATCAAGGACAGGGATACCATGGTCCTTGTACCAGGTACTGGTGGTTTTGGCACTGTGTGCAGGTGCCAAGTCCTGTTGAAAAGTGAAGTCTGCATCCCCATAAAGTTGGTCAGCAGCAGGAAGCATGAAGTGCTCTAAAACTTCCTGGTAGACGGCTGCATTGACCTTGGACCTCAGGAAACAGAGTGGGCCAACACCGGCAGATGACATGGCACCCCACACCATCACTGACGGTGGAAACTTTACACTGGACCTCATGCAACGTGGATTCTGTGCTTCTCCGCTCTTCCTCCAGACTCTGGGTCCTTGATTTCCAAAGGAAATGCAAAAATTGCTTTCATCAGAAAACATAACTTTGGACCACTCAGCAGCAGTCCAGTCCTTTTTGTCCTTGGCCCAGGCGAGACGCTTCTTACGCTGTTTCTTGTTCAAGAGTGGCTTGACACACGGAATGCGACACCTGAATCCCATGTCTTTCATGAGTCTCTTCGTGGTGGTTCTTGAAGCGCTGACTCCAGCTGCATTCCACTCTTTGTGGATCTCCCCCACATTTTTGAATGGGTTTGTCGTCACAATTATCTGTAGGGTGCGGTTATCCCTAGAGCTTGTACACTTTTTTCTACCACATTTTTTCCGTCCCTTCGCCTGTCTGTTAATGTGCTTGGACACAGAGCTCTGCGAACAGCCAGCTTCTTTAGCAATCACCTTTTGTGTCTTGCCCTCCTTGTACAAGGTGTCAATGGTCGTCTTTTGGACAGCTGTTAAGTCAGAAGTCTTCCCCATGATTGTGGAGCCTTCAGAACAAGACTGAGGGACCTTTTAAAGGCCTTTGCGGGTGTTTTGAGTTAATCAGCTGATTAGAGTGGCACCAGGTGTCTTCTATATTGAGCCTTTTCAGAATATTCTAATTTTCTGAGATACTGAATTTGGTGTTTTGATTAGCTGTCAGTTGTAATAATAAAAATGAAAATTAATAAACACTTGAAATATATCGCTATGTGTGGAAGGAAAGTATAAAGTATTCAAGTTTCACGTTTTGAATGGAATTACTGAAATAATTCAACTTTTTGATGATATTCTAATTTACTGGCAAGCACCTGTATGTGTCCTACCTATCATCAGCTATCCCACCGATAAAACAGCAAACCCAAAGGAGACGCAAAGCCTGGTTTATACTTCTCTGACTCCAACTTTGCATCCAGACGCAGATGCTTTGACATAGAGCACAAAAATATAATTTACTGTTCTCTACTTCTTTCTCTCCATTCTCTGTTCATTTTTCTGTCTTGCAAAGCAATTCCAGACCAGGACAGCCAGGAGTACTACGTTTTCGTGGCGGGTCTGTCGACCATTGCAGCCTAGTTCCTGGTTAATTATAGGTTTTCTCTTCAGCTTGTGAAGTCATTCCCCCCTCAAGGACAAGTAATTTTTGATTAAGCTGTAAACATTTTTTACCAGAATAGCAGCTCATAGAACACTCTAAAAAAGCATCTAAACAAATACAGCAGCCTTTTCGTTGTGTCTCTACACATCCTTGTGCTTTCTTTCGTTCTTTCAATATAAAGCATCTGGTGCCCAAACGCTGCACAAACTACTGATTATAGCGACAACAGAACCCTGTTCTGGTGACACGATCTCTGGTTGTTGTTGTTGTCAATTACAGGCGTACGCTCTCTGTTGATGGAAACGGATGTTTGAAAATTGAGCTTAAGTTTGTCCGTACTTGCATTGGCGACGAAGAGCCCTTGCATCGATGGATAATATTGCTGCGTCAATCCGTCTCTGTCAGAACAGATATCCACACATGAAAGCTATGTACAGTGCAAGGAGGGTTTACCATAGCACCTGAAGGATAGAGGTCGAGGAGTGGGCAGTGTCAATTCAATCAAAAAATACTTTATTAATCCCAGAGGGGGAATGAAGTGTAGTTGTAACTCATACTAAATAATAATTCAAGGAGTTTTAGATCATGATAGCTGTGGGCAGGAAGGGTTTCTGTTAGCAGTCTGTGTATCCTCTGTGAGCCTTTTTATTTACCCTGGTCCTAATACTGCTACCCCAACATATGATTGTTGAACAGATAACACTCTCCACAACAGACTTGTGGAATATTGAATAATCATATGCTCTAACCACAAGCATGAAGTTAGTACTTGCTTCTAGCATAATTTAAAGCATAATTTATTTTTTTCAACCTGGACTTTATTCTTAGAATGCATTGGGTTCATTTACTCACTCAGAGAGGTTTGGTGCCACTTTGAGTTCTTTGGGAGAAGTTTATATCTGAGTATATCAATATAATGAGAGTTAAGGGGGGCACAACAATTGCACCTTTAAATAAGGCATTATTTGCTCCGTCATTTCACCTATGATTTGTTATAAATCGCTAGCACTATTCCACTGTGAGTTCAGAGTGACTCAAAGGTTCTGCATTGTTGTCTACAGGGTTGTTTTAAAGGCTAAATTCTATCTTTCTTCGCCTCTGTACTTGACCCAGCTGGTTCAGCCTTAAATACCAGGGCGAGCTCTTCTGTCAGCAGACCACCGCCTGTTACAGGTCCCAAGGGTTTGGGTGAGGACACAAGGGGAAGGCACGTTCTCAATCTGTGCGCCTCGTCTCTGGAACCAACTCCCTCTGGCAGTGAGAATGGCCCCCTCTCTCTCTGTTTTTAAATCACACCTGAAGGCTCACTTTTATTCTTTGGCTTTTAATTTGGCCTAGTTGGCCTCCTACTATGTCTTTGTTTTGCTAATTAATTGTTGATCTTATAGTAGTTACTGTACTACTTTTAATATTTCTGACTCGTGTGTTTTGGTTTTATATGTTAATCTTAATCCATATTTTGTCTTATTTTATGCACTGTGAATATGAAGAAGTGTATGTCCAAATGTATGTTATTGTTATCTTCTTTAATGGTTTGAGATAAATGAATCATATTAAAAATATAATAAAATTGCTAAACTCAGGGTCCATGTTGAAAAGCAATCAGCTTCCCCTTTAAAGGACCTAAGCGTCCTCTAGAAGTACAGTCTGCTCTGTACCTTCTTGTAGCTGGCTTCATTGCGTAGTCTTCAGTCCAATCTGTTGTACACTTGAACTGTGAGGTATTTATACTCCTCAACTACCTCCACTTCTTCTCCCATGATGGAAGCGGTGTTTGGCTTAACTCTGTGTTTTCTGAAATCTACAATAATTTCCTTTGTTTTGTTCCAATTTAAGGCAAGATGATTGTTTCCACACCATGCGGTCCACACTAGACAATAATTATGGCAGCAGAAGAACAGCAGGACTCAAGATGCAGTCTGTATTAAAATGCTCCTGAAACAGTTTAGCATAGCCTATATAAATACAATTGACTGAAATATGGCACAGGAATATCTGTGCCAATTTTGGAATCGAATTCCCATAGTCGAAGTGCAAAGCTTTAAGAATAAGAAGAACCTATGGGACCTCCAAGTTTAAGATTATGAAGATGTGATGGCTAATTAACCAGGCAATGTGGTTTTAGGCAAAGCAGTAAAGAGTGTATTAGTGATAAACATAGTGACCCTAAGCAACAGCAAGATCAAAAAGAAGGCAGATGAGAAGCTTAAGGATGTCAAACTGGATGAATGGTCGCAGCACTATTGCAGAAATAACTTCTGAACAGCTGAGTTTTTTTTCATCCATGCAGTTGTGGAACACTACGTGGCTCCACTCTCTCTGACTATGCACTGTCTGCAGGGAGAACAGTTACATCATTGCTGAATATGTGCCAACTCACTATATGCTGGGAAATGTACAGAGAAATACTGACTGTACTAACCCAACCACCTGGTTCCACTTCATCTCTTTTCCTGCCTCTGTTTTCTTGGCAAACAAGCACAATTTTAGTACTGACAATGTTTTTGTGACAGCTCGATCATACGGTCCAGACCAGCTTTACCATGAAAAGACAACAAAACAAAACAAGCAGAGTGGCTGGTTCATTTTTCGATTCATAAGGGTCAACATAAAAACCTGAACAAATAACTCCACTTTTGTAAAAATCTAAAGAGAAGGCCCCCAAACACAAAGCCCTGACCTACATCGACAGTAACACTGCATCATTGTGAAGCAGTTCCCTGTGGACTCATTAGAAACATTTATGCGTCTGTGCAGACATTCATCAAACCATTTACATAATGTTGCTTATGAGACTGTAAACTTTCAGTCTGTCCCCCTCTACCCCTGGATGTTCCGAAGCAATGATCTTTTAATTAAAGCACGCTAGTGTGACTGTTTTTTTTTTTATATCCACATTTCTGGCTTCAACTGTCAGAACAGGTGCATTACAAAGTACATGCATGCATGGGTTGACATTTGTTTTGTACACACAGGCAAGAAAGTGTTGATAAAGCTGAAATCTGGCTTTGAAACTGAAATTCATGTCCATAGATTATGTCTATCTTCACTTATTAATGTCTCACTTTGCATTTGCTTGATGTCTTTCCACAAAACTAAGCTCCTATTTTTCTTGAAAGACCTAAACCTGCAAACAGTGAAATGATGAAACTAGAGGTAAAACTCAATACAGTGTAAGAACATAATCCAATCTGGTTTCCTTAGCAACTCACATATGGAAGCATGCATGGAGAAAAAAATCAAGAGAGAGTGGAACACATTTTAACATAAAAACCACCAAAACAGTTACAAGCAAGATCAAGACTGGCTTTAAGGATTGTGCCTTCTTCCATATTTAGATTTTTTAACATGTGGAGCTTTTATCCTGCCAGTGAAACAGTGAAATAAATCTTTACAAGGGTGTGCAAAGCAGCTGGAATTTGTATCTGTATTTGTACTTGCTGACGAGGAAAACTAATTGGTATTTGAGTAAAATTCAAAATAAGCAATACCTTTTTTTTGTTTTACATTTTATTGTAAATTTTAATAATTATGGATATGCAATATTGTTGATCTTTTTCCATAAATCCAGCACTGAACATGTAATGGAAACGTCATTGAAAAGAGACCGAAATAAAGGCCACTGTGGTCACAAAACCTAAAACTAAAAAACTTGTGGGACGGTTGTACACAGCAAAGACTTATGGGTAATGTGTTTGTGTTAATTGTAAAAGTTCTCCATTGTAAGTTAGTTTGTATTCCAAACATAATCATGAAAGTAGAGGTAGCACACAAGAAGTATTTCTTGCTCTAGAATAGAGAGATTTCCTAAAGTATTTGTTAAACACAAATAATGGCAGTGGCCATTTTATTTGTGCCTTTCTGAACACTGTGTCTGGGTTCTGTTTCTATCTCTAATCTTTACCAATGCAAATGACGGTAAAGACAGAGCTGAGCCTAACAGCAAAGCTGATTTACTCATCTGTTTATATTCTAAGCCACACTGATGGTCTGGAAAGAGTGAGACAGATGCATAATATGGAGAAGAGACAGTGATTAAATTTGTCTGTTTGATAACTGTGTTTCCTCCCTATCATGTTTTTTTTTTAACAAAGATGAGACTGATCTCCTTCAGGCATATTAATGATTTAACGTGCTGATCAGACACGTAGGAACAACATACACAGAGCGTTTACATAAGATCACCCCCACACATAAATTTTCACTTCATAGTACTTAGTGGTCAACGTTTATCTTCTCCAGTATAACCCCCTTCAGTCTTCTTGTCTCACTCCTAAAGGATTTGGTCCATGTCACTCATATTAAAGCACGAAGCAGTACAAGGCCAGAGCGTCCCGTAGATATCTCATATCTTTTCAGTCCATCATGTTTGTTCACTTCAACCTGACAGAATTCCATTCCAGTAAACACATTTCTCAACCAGAATGAGAAATGCAGTCACTAAGTCACTTATTAATTTCCATTTCATTCCCCAACTACCTTATGTTTTCTGAGCAGGTCCCATGGGGATAACAACTGACTAGAGCCCCTGTACCACAAGGGTCGGGTCAGGTCAGCCCGTACATAGCGATTTTCTTTGTCAGGGCCAGGCCAACCCCTTTTTTGGACTACCTCTGGATCCGTCAGAAGCGAGCGGATGGGACCCAACATGCCCACCTAAGGACTGATTGCTCAGGCAAAGTTATGTCAGTCTCACCCCTACCTATGTAGTGAAAGCCGCTGTTTGGCCTAGCGGTGTCTGTATTAAAAGAAGTCACAGAGCACTGTTTCCAGCAAGTTCAAAACATTGCTGTGGTAGTCGTGGCAGCATTGGCTGACACTGGGGGAAAGTGCCCGCCCACAGAGACTGCTGTGCCCATCCTGGAAAGTAAATAATCAAGGCAATGCCTGCCCAGCTAAATTGCTTAGGTGCTGGGTCTGGCTGGGGGAAACTAGAAAAGATGAAGTGCGAATATCAGGATGTGAAGGACCACAATGGCCTGGGTGGGACAGACTGAAAGTGATGGAAGTCCTTTGAAGAAATGGAGGGCTTTTCTTGTGAAAGGTCGGCAAGGAAAGGAAGCGAGAGTGGACCAGACACCGGTTCCAGCACTGGCTTTTATAATGTCGGAAAACGATGAGTGATGACTAATTTTTGCTGGAATCTTTGCGGCACTGTCCTTGCATGAAGCATCTTGAGACTTCCTGAAATAAGCTGGAGGGTATCATGAAGGCTGTCTGGATTTCCCTTGTGATCTGTTTCACCTGCAACTTGATGGATGGATGGATGGATGGATGGAACATATTTTAAAATAAAATAAACAATACAACTTTCTTATTGTTTTATATACCATGCTTAAAATTTTTAAAACCCTTTTAATCCTTCCTTTGCTTTTGGTAAAATTTCCAAACAGTTTCCTCATTTTGTGCAAGATTAGCCTGATTAAAAATGGAGAGGATTAGGAGAGATGTATCCCAAGTGCCTGCTACAGCTAGCTACAGGGCTCTAAAATGTTTGATTAATGAAACATGAATCTCAGGCTGGTCCCGGTTCTGCCTCTAGCATAGCTAACATCGGGAGCTTGGCCCGACACCATTACTCAGCAGGAGTTTGGCCCACGTTGTGGAGCCATCAGGCCTCACGGGGCCTGTTTCTTTGCTGCTGATCCATGTGAGAAATGTAAACGGAGAACCTTAATGTCCCACCTGCGCCAGCAAATAACAGTGTATTATGACAGAGCACAGGGTGCATTTAGAAGAGCAGAGAGGGGAATTATTAATAACAGAATACCATAATGAATTATCAAGCAAATTTCATTGCTTAAATATGATGCCAGTTTGTGAAGGATCCTGTCATGTTTTGCTGCTAACATTAGCACCTTGCCACTCACAGCCTAGATGAAACAATTTCAAGGGAAAATACACGCTAAACATTTTGGGTGCACCTTCAAAGAGGTCACTTTGCGAGGCTTTGGCACACTGTTCACTCTGCTGCAACTCTGTGCAACAAATCCAGACAGGAGCTTTAAGCCATGTGCTAAATCCTGTGTATTCAGTCTCTCCCCTCTGATGGGCCAGGGAGGGCAAGGCTGACTGATTCAGAGGACAGTTAGCCAAGGTGAACCATTTTGACATGAATATCTTAAACTTGAAACACCATACTATTAATAGCACTTTAAAATGCATTTTCAATATATATATATATATATAAATAAACAATGGTATAACAAAAAGCTCTAATTCTGAATTGCTCCTTGCAGTTTAAGGTGAAGTAGAGGGTAAAAATGTGAACTTAAGCTTGTGAGCAGCTTAATGTTTTTGTTGGAACTGGCTTTGTTATACATTCATCAATTAGGGAAATAATGTTAAATTCATTGCTATTTTTTAAGGAGGAGAGACATTCTTAGGTGCCAAAAGAAATGTGACCCAAATTGTTTCCACCTGTGGTGAAGCAAATGTGTATTGGTCTGTAGATGTAGAGGAGTCTAATTACAAACAAGGAGGCCTAACAGAAACCAAGTGTTAATAAACTGTGACAAAATTTGAAAATAGCTAATTTTATGTTCAGAGAACATAAATAAGCAAAACACTTTACAGACAATGCATTTACATGCGGTAAGAGGAAAACAAATCATTGCCTTAGTCCAAAGACTGGCTTTCGAAATGCATGTATACACCTTATTCCAGGTGAAGCCGACTCGAACTGGACTTCTCCTAATTGGACTAACCCACCCAGATAATGTAATTAGTAAATCAAATTTTTCTGGATGTAAACTCTAACCAAGCCGAGCTTTTCAGAGGAAGCCACGAGACAGCAGAAGCGAGAAGAACAACACGGGCACACAACAGAGCAGCAATGAGTGTAACACAATCAAACAGTACTGTGCTGCAGTGTTTTCTTTTACTTGGTCTGTTTAACTGTTACAAGAATTTGTTTAGTATCTGTGTGACTTTCATGCTGACCGGAAAAATGCCGGTGCAAAATGGCGCCAGTCGCCACCTAGCATCGCGGAGTAGGACACATTCAATAATTTGATTTTTTAGGTGACATTAATCATGTCTGATTAAATTATTAGTCTGATTATTGCAAAATTTTGATTTAGATGTGTATTTAAACATATTGATTGATAATGTATCTATAAGTGAGGTTCTGTGATCTTTAAAGGAACTTTCACCAATGGTACTATCAGGATGTCAGTGGATTTTAGGTGTTTTTGATAGCGAAGAATAAAATTTACATTTAAAAGCTTGAAGCTGATTTAAACTCTTATCCATTTGGTGTTGAGCGACAATATACATAAAATGAATCAAGCGGTTTATCAAAGATTAGCTTACTGATGTAGCATGATTTTCTATTTCATAAAATACTTTTCTCAAAGACATGTCAAGCTTTTATTGAAATCAATCCATCATCAATCAGAATGAGGGCAGCATCCAAAGCGTCTTGGAGAGGTATTTTCAACATATATGTTAACAGAGTGTGAGAGTTTAATGGGTTTGTTGTATTTCACCAAGCAGAACAAAAAGAAAAGTTATGTATTTATGCTCATTGCAGAGATATATCAGTATGCTCATTGCTACCTGCAAATTTCAGAATTGCACATGTAGTTAGTGTTAGATTATAGAAATTGTGAGTTATTGAAGAAGTAAACGCAAATACAACAAAAAACAAAACAAAAACACGAGGAGCAACAATTAGATTTCTAAAGTAGTCTTTAAAATGTCAGGTTTAAAAAAAAACAACATATTTTGGATTATTATTTTTTTTGCATGGTTTTATCTGCCAGGATAGGCATGTCGAGGACTGCTCTCTAGGATAAATATACAACACAAATTGGCCAACCCGGATGAAAACTTATATAGAAAACCCACATTCTCTCATTCAGCTGATAATCTTAGAAAAGCTAATGCAAGAGGAGCAGAAAAATTATCTTTGTTGGAAAACAATGATGAGCACTTCTCAGGAGGCAGCACATAGTTAAGGCACATTACAAATAAATGCAGGTAGGTAGAATAGTTGATGATAAAAATGTACAAACCAACTTATTATTAACTACCAAAGACTAACCTTTCTACACACCTGATGCAATCCTCATGTTCAAAGATGTCTAGCCTTACAGTGTAGCTGCGAAAATTGAAATCATCCTCTTTATTACTTCTACCACGTAGCAGAGTCTACGAACAAAGGTACTGCATCACAGTTAGGTGAGATTGGTGCTAGCTTGTAATGATATTATATTATATATATATAAAAAAAAGTTTTAAAAGAAACTTTATGTTTTTTCCCCATTATACAGAAGTGAAGTTTGCTGATCAGTTACTAAATGTGTGTTAATTCTGATCTAAGCCTACGCGTATTTGTTCATGTTAATCAGATTTTATATTAGAGCAACACAATTAATACCAGACCTGTTTGTGAAAAGTTGTTGTATTTTATGGGGATTAATTAGGTAAACTAAACTGCATAGCATGATTTCATAGCTTTTTTATGCCGCATTTAACCTAACTGAACTCCAATTGAGATTACCCAAAAGTCCCAAAATGTGCAGTATCATGTTTATATTTATGTGTCGAAAATCCACCAAATTGTGGTGTATCTTTGTAAATATTGTGTTAGCCACAGAACAGAGATACAAAATCGTGTTTATGGTTGAAGTTTAAATATAATGGGAGAAAACATGTCTGAGCACTGTAAAATAAAAATAAATACTTAAAAAAATTCTATAATTTTTCAGAAACCTTTTGTGATCTGCCGTAATTACTAGGAAATTGTCCCTATATAAAGTCAGAACATTTTGAAAGACAATGTATGCATATTGATGTTTGTTGTATTTTAAGACAGGAAACCATTGTTCCCTGGCCTTCCAGTGTTCTTCTTCCCAAATGACACAGCTAACAGCATTCAAGCCCTGTTGATACAGTTAAACATATTTCTGTTAGCTCTCCATCAATATTTATGTCAGAGGCTACAAGTCAGAAGAGAGACCCGCAAACGCAATCAAAAGCAATGTGCTCCAGCATCCAAATACAACTGCAGCACTATTACCTCAAATGGTTTCTCTATAACAAACACAGATGCACACGCACATGACCACATGGGCAACAAACCACCCAGAAAACAAAGAGAAAGGCAATAGAGGCTTGTGGCAGTCTCTCAATAAAAAATGTGCAAACGTCTGTGATGTCGGTCCACTTTATCACCTCAATTATGATTCAGCATCTGCTCCTCTTAGTCTGTGATCAGCAAGTGTACCGCCAGCGCTTGGGGGGGCAGACTGGACGGCCAATCTCAAGAGACGAGCTGTAGATTTCTGTGAGGTTTTTGTGGGCTGCCAAGCCAATTCTGTCGTGTCCTTTCAAGGGCAGCAGTAACAAAAGGGAAAACCAAAGATGAGGCAGAGAAAAGAAAGGGTCTCCATGTCTGAGAGTATTGCATAGTGGAAACATTACATTACAATGTAACAACACGGCTTAAAAGTATTACTTTGGATTTTAATGTGTTTTTCAGTCCACTCTCTGATAAGCCTAAATAGAATTCAGTGCCAAAAGTTCTAAAATTATTTAGAGTCCATTACAATAAAGCAAGGCGAGGTGAGGCAAATTTATTTGTAGAGAACACTTTCAACACAAAGCAATTCAAAAAAACACAATGATTAATTTATGAATACGTTTCAACAACGAAAGTTTTAACAAAAACTACTCAATTTTTTACACATCTAATAGAGCACTGTTCAATCTATCATAAAAAAATAAAAAAGACTAACTCAGCTACTAAAATGTTAACTGTATTTGAATCAGAGAAGCAACAAAGAAGGCCATCTCTAAAGAAGCTGCAGAGGTCCACAGCTCAAGTTAGAGAGGCCATTGACAAGACAACCAGTAAGGGTAAAACGCACCAGTTGTATCATAGACACAACAATTTCATTTTCTATGATAGCACTGCTGCACTGTGGTGCCCAGCGATCCTTTTCAAATCAGATTTAGAAAAGTTTTACTGAGATTGTGTGCACAAACAAGAAAATTGACTTCAGTTTTCAAGTGTCCACAGCTTACTGTAAAAATTATAAAAACCTTAACCTAACAGGATATAAAATTAGGATACACTAACAATATGTACAAGTATTTACAGCATTTTTTATATAAATAAGGAAATACTGTAAAATAAAAACAGCCTTGGGGTAAAAACTCTTTCTGTGGCAGATGTTTTTTTGGAAATAGCCTTCTGTAGAGGGGAATTGAAGGTAAAAGTTTATGTTCTGAATGTGTGGGGCTGCAGAAATGTTAGCTGCCCTTTCCATGACCGTAGACCTATACAAGCCCTGGCTAAAAGGAAGGTAGATCCTGATGATTCTCTCTGCATATCTAATTGTTTGCTGTAGTCTGTTCATCTCCTGTTGTATGGATGAGCTAAACCATACAAATATATTATAATCAAAAAGCTTGATGCTCCAAAATAAAACATAAATGCATATGATGCCACATTTCAACTTCAAAAGCAGTTGTTTTTTCTACATTGCTTCAATACTTCTGTTTCTATGGTTGGAGCAGACCAACATATGGTGGGAAACACTTTAAACTGGATGACAAACATTCATTGTTATTTATATTCAATAAATAAGACAATGCATTTTGATGAGGCTTGTTTCTCAGTTTAAAAGTACCTTTTGTAAATAACATTTAACCAAGGACTGTATTAAATATATTTTTAATAAGGGGAAGTCTGGGTGTCTCTGCTTAAGCTATTGCCCCGCGACCCAATCCTGGATGAAGCGGAAGAAGATGGATTTATGGATGGATGGATGGATGGATGATTTTTTCATTATAGTCAGCAGTAAGCAAATAGTCTTTTTGTATTATTTATTTGAATTTATTATGTTCTAAAACATAAAAAAGTTGAAAATAAAGAAATGTGTTTCTGAGCATTTCCAAGTCAGTCTTCCTATGTGTGTCGACGGTCGTCAACACAAGCGCCGTTACGTTGCTGAATTGGGTTCCATTAAAATCATAAAATCTCAAAATTTTGCCTCAGCGGAAGGGTGTCGTGAAGAAAGTAATTGTTGAATGAAGGTCATAAGACCAAAACTAACCAGTTTGGTCTACATGCAAAACACAATGTGGGTTGTTTTAGTTCAGTCACAGCCCTGACTTCAATTGAACTGATATCCTATGGCAAGAGCAAGCGTTGCTATTCAGAAATGCTATTTGTCCTAATTAACAGAAATGTATACATTTTGCAAATACAAATAGGAAAAAACATTAAGTACCTAAAATTGTAGGGAGATATGTTTATCCAAAAAAATAAATAAATGATCATCTTGGTGTTGGTCTATCACATAAAATCAGCTAAATTCAATTCAAATGTAAAAAAGCTTAAGAATACAAATACTATGGTGTGTGTTTGATTATTTAAGCAAAGGAGGAAATTTCAGACTTATCTACTTACTTAAATACTTTGGAGACTGCATGTGATATGATATGTATAAATTATGTGTAAGAGGAACAAGCCAGACTTGAGAACTCAGCTCACGTTTCCTTGTGTACCTGGTAAGCAGGCAGCAGTCATGAAGCAAAGTCTTCTCCACATAGACACCCAGATCTTCCTGTGTGATCACGACGTGGCCATTGTGACGCCAGTGTAGCTCCACCGATGGGTCAAGGTAAGAAGCAGTGCACTGAAGGGGTAGTTGGTCACCACGGAAAACAAGCTGCCTCTGGGAAGGGATGAGCTGGAAAAGGGGCATCTCCAAAGGACCCTCTGTAAAGTGAGAAGCAAAAAAGCAGGACAGGAAATTGTAAACTTTTCCATGCAATTTTACTGAGGTGGAAATGAAAAAAAAGAAATTGGGAGGTTACTTTCTACTTTTTAAATCTACAGTAATTTATGTTAAAAACATTGAACAAGCTGATGCATACTTCTGCAAACACCAAAAACAGACATAACCGATAGATCTACAGTCACAGTGAAACTCCAAGTCATGCAAGTCTTTGTCATTACTGAAGAAGACAAACGTCAACCAGTAAAGAAGTTCAGCCTCAGGATATTTACTGATTCTCTTTTACTGCAACTGAGGTAACCATAGAGGCAAGTTTACTAATTAAAAAAAAAGAAAAACAATCACTGCAAAAAACTCACACAGGTCAGATTAACTTTTTAGGCCTAGTCAGGGCTAATGGTACATGTATATGTATTTTTTAGTACAGCTTGGTCTATTTGGTACATCTCTACATGTCTTCTACCTGCAAACATACAGAATTTTTATGTGCGGAACTCAGAGCGCACTGGAATGATCTGCAGCGCAACTTTAAAAACTGAAACCAAGACAAAATAGAAAGGATTCCCAACTATCACTAAACTGTGCTATTTGGGAACATTATTGGTTTTTGATACTTGAGAAAAAACAGCTGACCTCTACATTTCTACAAGAAGCACCCAATCAGCCCTAACTCCTGAATTTTGTATAAAACACACTTATGAAGAATCACTGTTGATGAGAAGGGATTTTCTCAACAGATGCCCATGCTGCGTTCAAGTACAGCTGGGAGACTTGAGTCTGTTTAAAAGACACACTGGTGAAATGTCAGGGTAAAACTGCTTGCACAGTGTCCTCGCGAGGTGAGAAAATTGCAGCTTTTGTGCTTCCAAGCTTGATAGTAATATTACTACAGTATTGCCGCAAGGCTGGACTTTTGATTGAAGAGTTCACAACAGAGGCTGAAGGATAGCCATCTTTTTTAGCAGCTCGTGAAAAAACGTATGGGAGTGTAAATTCATTCGGGATTTAAAAAAAAATAAAAATCATATCAAATTAATTTCAGGAAAAAAAAAAATCTGAAATAAAGTGCTTAGGATCACTGTCACTTTGAAACCCAAAATACGTACCATACCGTGATTTCCATGAACCATAACACCTCTAGTCTGAAATCAAAGCCATACAACAGTGAAGTCTGGCTGATTCAAAATTCTCCTCAGGATTTGTGAAACGGCTTATTAAATGCATTTAGCTGATCAAAGAGCAACTGTTATTGTGACGCAGAGAAAATAAATGAAGCCCCCCCCCTCCATATAACTAATTCCTGTTGCATACATATACTGTATTCACAAAGATGCAGGTTAATTTTCAATTTGTTCTCCATAGAATATCAAAGTTGTCTTGAAAAACTAAGCATCACTATCTGAGTAGTGTTCCTGCAGTCGGAGGACCACTTTCTGAAACCAAGTTACTTTAAAATGTGTGCATGGCTATAATTCGAACTCTCTTAGATGGATATGTTAAATATTTCTTTATTTCTTAACATTTCTAAATAATTCAAACAATGAAGTCAAGGCACTAATCTAAGAAATGTAGATCTATGAGGATAATTTATTTATGAGACTCTTGATGTGCAGTTACATTACACTGTCGTCATAAAAATAAAAAAAAAGAACTGCCAAGGAAAGCAAGATCATCTAGTGAGATTGTGTGTAAAACACCCCATTAGCTCTGCACTTCATGCCTGGGGTGTTGCTCTCTTATGCTAGTATAGTTTTAAAGAGAACGCAGAGATGACAACACAACTCAACACAGGAAGTACCCAATGTTGTCCGCAAGCTTACACTCTAAGATATCAAATGTGTTTTATTTTCAGTGTATTCAAAATTGTTCATTTTAGGTCTGTAATTAATAATGTTTCATTTGATTTAATCAATTTCAAACCCATAATGTTTTACGCTTAATTAACAGAGTTTTGTGGAAAAGACTGCCTTAACTTTATCAATTAATTCCAATGTTTTATTTCTTAGACTGTAGTACCCTTTCTGTTCCCACTCATCTGCATCACTACAGAACTCATATCTATTGAATTTTTTAATGTTTTTTTTATTTTTTTTATTTCAGAAGCACAACCATGTATTTTATGGGGATTTTATGTTATAGAGCAACACAAAGTAGTAACAGTACGCTCCACTTGTTACATGTTTTTATTTGCAAAACATTTTTTTAAAATGTAAGTCCTTTTTTTGTGCATCACATATCTCGGCGAAAATAAATGGAAGTTTCTGATTTCATTTTAATAGATTTGATGCTTCACTCCCTGAGCAATATCTACACAACCCTAACAAGGTTCTGGATGGTTTACACTGAGTAATGAATTCACCTTAAGATGTACAGCCATTTGAAAAGAACAAGAATCAAACAAAAATGTAAAACCTTGCTCTAACACCACCACAATGTATCCAACCGCAAACAGCTTGTTGCCAAGTGAATGAACAAGGTGGTGTAAGATGAAGTTAGTGTAGAGTGCTGTATGAAGGCCAAGAATTGCAGGAGCATGGAGCCCATAATGTTATCACTGTAATCCCATAATGGATGCTTTAGGGCCTGAAACGAGTGCTCTTTGTCCTGCCACTGTATTCCTCTCTTGGCTCTTTGTCTGGGGACTGTGCAGAATTAGCCTGTAATTGCTTTGGATTGTTCTGACTAAATGAAAAACACATCCAGTTAGGATTGGAGGAAATCAGTCTACAATGTCAATGATTTATACATCTTTAGCTAGCACTGGCTTTGTATGCAAAAACAAGAACTGCAGGGGTGGGGAGTCATGATGTGCACACCGAAACACATATCTCTTAATTAGTTTCCTGGGTGCGGTGTCACATTTTGCACACAGTGCATGTTCATGTTGGATGCCTGTATTTCACACATACGCACACAAGAACAAACACAGACATTTTCTCATTCCCGAGCAATGTCCCCGGCACAATCCAGATATAAGGAGAGGGGGAGTATGATTCTATCACATATGAAATACAATTCCCCTGTGGACTGCGGCACAATTTAAGGAGATAGAGAAAAAAGAGGGAAAATCGAGGGAAGGGCAAGGAAAGGCTTGGAAGAAAACCGTATGTTAGGATAAAAGAAGGTAAAAACTGTAGGAATTCTGTTCTGCTTAATGAAGAAACTATTTTAATGTCCATAAAAATTAATCTAATGCAGAAATTGAGCACAGATGCTATATGTTAGCTAATATTTTTGTCTTGTAATATCATATACAACGCTTTGCAAATGTATCATTCTGTTCAGCTTCTGTTTTTGTCACTCTGTCATGCTAAAACCCTAAAACTTTAATGTGTTTTACTGTTATATTATGATAGAGCAACAAAACGCAATGCAAGTCTGTAAAGTGGGGAAAAAAAACATAGATGGTTTTAATATTTTCTTTTATACAGATAAAGTCCTGGAAATGTATCATCTATACGCAGATGATTGCCAATTGTATATTTCTATAAAACCCAATGATAGGATGTAGCCACTAGCAGATTGCATTGGCGATTTGAAGGGCTGGCTGGTGGACATCTTTCTTCTTTTAAATGATATTAAGACAGAAGCCATTATTTTAAGTGTGAAGGCTGCCTCGTTCTAACCTTGCTCTGCAAAATGTATTCTCGCGAGATTTGGAGTTCTCCAAAATCAGGAGAATCCATCTTGTACCACTCCAATCTAAACTGTCCGACCTCCGACCCATATTTGACTGCGCCAATCATTTGTCAGCATTGTGCTTTGGGGTGGGAGTTCAGTCATGACGATAGTATCAAGTGCCATGCAAAATGAAACAAACATGGCCACGCCAGTTGACGCTCACGTAGAAACAGGTATGTAATCGGTTGTAGAGGAACTGGATCCTATTTCTTCGTTAAAAAAATGAGCACAGGGAAGCACTTTGTGTAAAGTGAAACAAAGAAGTTGATGCTCGAATGCTGCTGCATGATTTTTGACTGGCACTAGACAGAGATAACACATTACCCCAGTTCTGGCAAATTGGCACTAGCTTCCTGTTCTGTATCGAACAAAATTTAAAATCTTGTTATTTGTTTATAAATTACATTATGGGTTGGTGCCTGCATACCTGTCTGACTTGCTTTTTCCACATTAAACTGCACAGTTCTTTAGGTCAGCTGACCATCACATACTTTCCAACCTGAATGTCCAGTATACATTTTGTGGTCATCGTTCCTTCTGCCTTCTTGATCTGTGGCGCGTCACTCTGGAATCAGATCCCTTCGCTTGATAATACAGTCTTCACCTATGAATGTTTTTAAGTCCCAATAAAAAAAACAAGGTTTTCTGAATAGCTTTTCCTTCTTCTTAGTTTTACTTCTCAATTAGATTTTACTTTTTCTTAGCCCCTGTATTATCCTCTGTATTCTTATTTTTTTTCCCCTGTGTATTTTTATTTTCTGTTTTTGTACAGCACCCTTGGTTGGCTCCCACACTGTTTTTTTAAAGCTTGCTTTCTAAATAAAATTGGGATGCTATTGGATATAATTATATTTAATTTAAATTACAGCTGGAAGTCAGGTCTGTAATTTGTAACAAAGCTACTCTTCAACTGTGAGGGACAGAATTTAAAACCAAAAATGCAGAAAATCACAGTGGATGATTTTTAAATAAATAATTTCCATTTAATTGCAAATAAATTTTTTTTAAACAAAAAATTAAAGCAACTTAAAAAAATATGAAACAATATGTACAAATTATGCAATCCAATATGGGAGCCGCTTGATGGCATCATAATACGCAAATTAGATGAGTCAATTCACTTCCATCACAAACCTTGGGTCATATTGAAGTTTTTTCTCATTAACAGCATTCCTTTATCTATAAACATAACAAAGCTACAACCTTTTGAAGAAGGGATATCAAAATTGAAAACTCTGGTGCCTAAAGAGTTAAGTGAATCATTTGTTTTTATTGTCCATGCTGTTCTCTGTTCAGCTTGTGCAGATTGAATGTTACTTAAAATGAATAAAAAAAGAAATACTATTGAACAGTGGTGGGTCGTCAGGGCCATCAAGGTCTTCTCTGCTGGCCTAAGCATACTCAAAAAAAGTACATCTATTTTATTATGGTAGAGTTTTAATTCAATAATATTTCAGATAGCTGATGTTAACAGGTTGTATGGAATCTGCCTGAGGCCTTCAGAAACAACAGACCGGGCTCCTGTGCACTGTAACTGAACCGACAGAGTCAGCTCTCGGGTTTGTGACAGCAAGGACAGGTAGAAGGTCTGACAGTGAAGCTGGCATGTACCTGTCCTGTGATTGGCTGAAGGCGGAGAAGGGATATTTTGGTTGCAGATATACTTACCACAATGTTTTCAAGACAGGCTTTTCAAGACACACGACCCAAAAGACACAGTTTTCAGCATTAGCTGAATTATGAATAAGCTACTTTTAATTATACTGTCATTTTCAAATATTTTATTGATTACTTTAGTGTTTATCATTTTAATTACTGTTATTGCTTTAATCTGTTTTTAACATAATTGCTGTTGCTAAATGTCTAAATTATTGATTGCTATGTTAAATTTTTCACATTTCTGTAAGCATGTGAAGCACCTTGAATTGCCTCGTGTTGAAAAAGGGCTATATAAATAAAGTTGCCTTGCCATGTCTTGCCTTAGCCTCCATGTCCAATGAAAAGGACTTACATGTATGCCTGAAGCAGACAGATACAATGTACAACAGAACCATTGAGGTTTTCTTAAGAAAAGAAAGAAGGATGGATTTTATTTTCAAATAGGCCATTTGGAGATCATCGATTTTTGTTATTTGAAGCATTTTATTTATATTTTTAATATGTTTTTGTCATCTTATTTCATTAGTAATCAATCAGTGTCGGCTTGACCGCCAGTGAAGTCATTTGTACATTTTATTCTGTATGGATTCTCAAGCCGTGGTGTCATATTGATGGTATTATAAGGTGTATTAATTTAGGTTGTACTAAGTAGGATATCACTTAAGGCAATGTACGGCCAACCACTGCTACTGAATTTATCATTTTAACAATGACAAGTAAAAAAAGATTATGACAAGATTTTTTCCCCCCATTGGTAAAAATGAGGCACAACAACAAAGTCCAATGTGACCTTTGGTTGTCACAGAAACAAACGCTGTTGGTTTAACATTTTCTGGTGTGCAAATGCAAACATCCCTGTTAGCATTATGCTGTAATGGAAAATGAAAACTTACCACATTTGAACTGCTGTTCTCGTAGGTTGCGAAACTCCAAGCCATGGAGGTGGGTTGGGAAAATACAGACTGTGTCATTACCAACCCTCACCGAGTTCTGTTGAGCCCAAAGGTGCAGCCACCTCAGTTGACAGTCACAGAACAATGTCTCAGTGCCAAAGTTCCTGTTGGCAACACAGTTCAGACATTATTCAGTATGGCTTGAATCTTAACGTCACACATGCAATAGCTATTTTAGCTAGTACAATGCCAAAATGCAAACATACAGGAACACGGAAGAAAAAAAGCCAATCTGTTTTTTTTTACAAAGATATGATTGTCTGTATATTTTAATTTGATTTAATTTCGATGGATACATGTAACCAGAAGTCCAATAGAGCACATTATACACAGTTAGAAATTGATTTTCATGTCAGTGAGTGATTCAAGTAAGCTTCAAGAAATTGACTTTAGACTGTTTTTTTTTTTGTTTTTTTACTGTATTAAACATAAATGTAAAAAAACAGGTTCAAACTGTGTAAAAAATTATTTAGGTTTCTTGGTTGGTGTTAGACCAGGTTCATGTCTCTCCACAGATTTCCTGTAGGAATGAGGTCTGAAGACTGACTGGAAGACTCTGTGGTATTTATATGTTTAATATTCATACACTCTTTTGTTGCCTTTGTGGTATGTTTTGGGTCTTTGTCACACTGGAAGACCATCTGTGCTCTATCCTCAGTTTTGAGTTGGATATAAGTATTTTCTCAAATATTTCACAGTTTGTAACCGTAAGCATAATGCCTTCACCTCTGTATTGATTTCGGATAAGGTGTATATCTTGGGATTTCTCTTCATTAATACAGCAGGTCAAGTTAAGGTCAAGAAGCTTGACTTTGTACTCAACTGACGACAGCATTTTATGCCAAGTTTTCTCTAAATCATTCAGTTGTTCAGTGGCAAAATTAGGACAGATCTGTATATGTGCCTTCTATAGCAGTGACTTCAAGATTTAACTAGATTACAGTTTTTTCGGTTACCATTGGTGTTCGTGGCAACTGTGGTCAGAACTACCTTCAGATTATAAAAAAGCTCCTTCTGGCTGTGTGTTGATCCCTTACATTAAACTACCCATATCTATCCACTTATATTAATCTTCACTTCCAAATGAATTCACCGCAAACCCTACGTCCTTCTACCATCATGCCTAAACAAGAAACCAAGATAATGGTGGCCTTCGGGTTGAGACAGACACTGATGCCCAATCGCAAGGGAGAAATCAACTATGTGCTCATTATAAACCATGACTTTATATTGGAAAGAGTGGACCCTGTTTTGAAATGGTTATGTGAGGTACTGTCACCTTGCTCTCATCATGTCTGCCCATTCTCCTCTAATCTCTGACTTCAGCAGGACATTTTCATCCACTATTTTCTCTTTCTCTGACCATTGTTTGTAAATCCTACAAATCGATGTATGTCAAATTACAGAGACAGTTTCTGAAAGAAAAGTCCACCTGGCATTAACAAACTTGCAAAACACATAGTCACTGGTGTAGGTTTTTCAAAATCGTCATACAATTTCCAAAGCATAAAAGAGCACATACACATGGCGATAAATGACTGTGAATAAAACAGTTTTGGTCCTATAGTTAGTGGTGTGTGGTCACATGGCAATTACGAGACACCACACACAAAGATATTTTACTCGCAAACATTTTGAGCTCAGATGGGAAATCTCACAAAACTGCATAAGGTAAATACATAAAAATGGCAGAAAGGAGGCATTAGGTATAGTTTTGGACTAGATTTAACAGAGGAAAACAAACAACATAAAACAGATAAGTGCTAAAGGAATGGAGACATCAGGGGCTCTACTTGCTATACAAAAATATGGAAAAAAGGAATAGTCACATTGATCGATATAGATAATTATTGATAAATATCATATAATGTAAAACATATATTAAGTGCCTCCTCTGTCATTTTGTTATTGTTCAATGACCTAATTTTAACTAAGAATTAAATAAATACATTTTTCAAACACTTCGTTTTATCATAACTAAGTTTGTAGCACACAGAAACAAATCAAGAGACCTGAATAATATCAGTAAAATCAAAGAAAAGTAATATAAATATATATATATATACTGTATATATATATATATATATATATATATATATATATATATATATATATATATATAAAGTATGTTAGTCATTTAAATTAAAGGCTTATCTTATTGCTTTTTAATCTTTTAAACATTTGATGACACAATATTAATGGCTGAAACCTTTGGATTCGTTTGTCAATTAGGCTTTTTTTTATTACACTTCAGCTCTTCATCTGTAGGCTAAAGCTAAACAAATACTCACCAGAGATTTGATGGAGCCCAGAAGACTGCAGCCCAGCTCAGTCACTGAGAGCTGAAGCCGGCAGGTCTAGCCAACCCCAGTAGTGTTTTTTAAAGCGTTTTTCGCGTCTGAGGAACGGAAGAAGAACCGAGGGGACATTTTAAAAGTCACAGGTGTTGTTAGCAGCGCAACACAACCTTGGTACTTTCCCTGTGTCTCTCTGTAATAGATTCGTAGCGAGCTGGGAGAGGGGAGTCTTGCTTAAAACAGCTGATTGTAGTATTATACTTCGTTTATTATTGCTACGTTTAGTGTTTTAGTGCGCGGAGGATTGGTTCAAAACGGGACTCAACCTTTACCTGAGCAACTGAAACATTCATCCGTAACCTCTGCTGCTCCCTTGCGATGATTCGCTTAAGGACTATCAAAAAATTCTGTTTCAGCTCAAATCATTTCATCCTGTTTGTAGTTTGAAAGGAGAGAGGATTGGCTGATGGAGCTGCGTGGGTCAGCGTTAATGATTTGTTTGGAGTAAGTAATAATTATTGTCTTAAGATATTAAGATTTTTTTTCTATCGGCACTACACGTCTATCGATCGATATATATTGCTATCAAATTATCGTGCAGCTGTATTACTGACTACCGAGTACTTTTTCCAAAAGTAACTTAGTTACGTCACTGATTACTTTATTTTAAAAGTAACTAAGTTAGATTACAAGTGACTTTATTAATTACTTTCAGCAGCTGCCAAAAGCACTTCCCCCTGCCTTAACATAGAAACAATAACCAGTTTTGCTAATACTTTGCAGTTTTGCTAATACTTTGCTAACACTTTATTGGAAACATTTTAACAGTAGACTAAAGACAGAAATATACCTGCTCTTTAACCTCACGTTGTAACCAGTAACTATGAAGCAACAAAACGTGTCTTGGGCATGTACTACTGGAGAGTTCCACTAGGGGGCAGTTACAAAGTACAAAACTCAGACTCACAGGCTCAGACCAAAACAAACATGGCGACCATAAAGGAGATAATCAGCTGTATCGAATTGCAACAGAAAAAGACGGCAGCAGTGTTGTTGAAGGTATGTAAAACTATATTTACTGCTATTGTCTGTTTTCCTAATGCTTTTGTCGCCATGCGCCAAAAATATATTTTTGCTTAAGAAAATTACAAAAATAGTAATGCACAGTGGCTTGAACAAGTAATTTTAATCAGATTACCTGTATGGAAATAATAACACGTTAGTTAGTGGTTACTGAAAAAGTGGTCATATCAGAGGTAACACGCTACTAAGTAACGCGTTACTGGCATCGCTGCTGACCACGTCATCACTGCTGATACACCAGAGATGGCAGTAATTTTTGTCTATCCTGATAATCTTGTGCTTTAAAATGTTGCAATGTGAACCATGCTTTAAATCACCACATTCTGATTCTCTTCAGCAAGTGGTCTTTACCGAATCTGAACTCTAATTGCAAGGAGCTGCTGTGATGAGATTGGCTGTTTCACCATTGGCTTGACAAGCAACTGAACAGGGTACATACAGTGGAGAGAACAAGTATTTGATACACTGCTACTTTTTGAAGTTTTCCCACTTACGAAGCATGCAGAGCTCTGTAATTTGTATAAAAAGTACTCTTCAACTGTGAGGGCCAGAATGTAAAACAAAACTGCAGTAAATCACAGTGGATGATTTTTAAATAATTAATTTCCATTTTATTGCATGACATAAGTATTTGATAACCTGCCAACCAGGAAGAATTAATGCTTACACAGTCCTGTTAGTTCTTCTTTAAGAAGCCCTCCTTTTCTCCACTCATTACCTATATTAACTGCAACTGTTTGAACTCGTTACCTGTATAAAGAACACCTGTCCACACACTCAAACAAAATCCGACCTCACCACAATGGCCAAGACCAAAGAGCTGTGCAGGGACATCAGGGATAAAATTGTAGACCTGCAGAAGGCTGGGATGGGGTTCAAGACAATAGGCAAGCAGCTTGGTGAGAAGGCAACAACTGTTGGTGCAATCATTAGAAAATGGAAGAAGTTCAAGCCGGTGGTCAATCTCCCACGGTCTGGAACCCCACACAAGATCTCTCCTTGTGGGGCATCAATGATAATAAGGATAGTGAGGGATGAGCCCAGAATTACATGGCAGGACCTGATCAATGACTTGAATAGAGCTGGGACTACAGTCTACCATTAGTAACACACTCCGTCGTCATGGATTAAAATCCTGCAGTGCAAATAAGGTACCCCTGCTCAAGCCAGTGCATATCCAGGCCCATCTGACGTTTGCCAATGACCATGTTGATGATCCAGAGGAGGAAAAGGGAGAAGATAATATGCTCTGGTGAGAAAAAAGTGGAGCTTTTTTGGTCTAAATTCAACTCGACGTGTTTAGAAAAAGAAGAAGGATGAGTACAACCCCAGGAACACCATCCCAGCTGTAAAGCATGGAGGTGGAAACATTATTCTTTGTGAATGTTTTTCTGCAAAGGGGACGGGACAACTGCATTGTATTGAGGGGAGGATGGATGACGTCATGTATCATGAGATCTTGACCAACAATCTCGATCCCTCAGTAAGAGAATTGAAGATGGGTCTTGACTGGGTCTCCCACCATGACAACAACCTGAAACACACAGCCAGGGCTACTAAGGAGTGGCTCCGTAGGAAGCATCTCAAGGTCCTGGAGTGGCCTAGCCAGTCTCCAGACCTGAATCCAATAGAAAGTATTTGGAGAGAGCTGAAAGTCCCTGTTGCCCAGCAACAGCCCCAGAACCTGAACGCTCCGAGAAGATCTGTATGGAGCAGTGGGCCAAAATCCCTGCAGCAGTGTGTGCAAACCTGGTGAAGATCTATAGAAAACATCTAATCTCTGTAATCACAGAAAACACAGATATATGTACCAAATATTGAGTTATGTTTTTTTTGTCCCGTCACAGTTGAAGGGTACCTTTGATACAAATTACATACCTCTAGATGCTTTGTAATTGGGAAAACTTAAAAAACCAGCAGTGTATCAAATACTTATTCTCCCAAATGTAATTAAGTGGCTGGGGAAAATGTAATTAAACCACTGCCAATATATTTATATATTGTTCATCTTACAGTACTCTAAGATCCAGGAGGTTTATGAAGAGTCCCGTCGGGAGTGTGGAGAAGATGTTCCCAGACAAATTCCTGTTTTTGGAAAACAGAAAAAGCACACACAAGTCCATAAACAGAAATCACAATAAACTGTCAGTGGTGCATTTCCTTTGCAAAACTAAGGCCACCAGAAGGGCTTTAGCATTTACAGTTACAATGTAAAACACAACATTTGAGAATGCATGCTGCTACTCACAGTTTTGAGAGTCTGCCCAGATCATGAAACATCTCAGGTGAGAGGCAGCCAATTCTGTTGTCTGACAGATCCCTACAAGGACAAAAGAGGCAAAGAAGAAGTATGCCTCACTTGACTTTGAGAATTTTCCTGAAATTGTCCTCAGAATGAGTAGGAACAGAAATCAGTGTCTTTGGTAATATGTGCTTCAACACATGCCTGCCTGCACAGGGAACCTAAGCGGCTGAAAATGCTGTTTTTCTCGGTCATCCATGCCACTTTGTGAGAAATCTGTCCTGACCTTTTGAAAAATCTCACATTTCACATAACAACTGCTGGCACACACATACATACATACACACAAAGACACAACCTTCTAAACAAAAACAGATTCAAACGCTCGGAGCAGGCGCACAAATGTGAGTGCCGGAGTAGTGCTGTGTCCAAATCTCCGCACCCACACACACACTGTAATTATAGAGCTGCTGGGCTGGAGCAGCTGTGGGAAAATAAGCAGAGCACTCGAATAATCACCAGTTGGGGAGCACTTAAATTAGCCCTCTGCTTCTCCCCAAGGCTGCGTGCACACGCGCCTCGAATCAATATTGTTAACTCACTGTTTTCATCCCTGCCAGTCCAGATCCTGCTAACTATCCGGCTAAAGTCATGTCTGTCACTCCTTAACCTTTCATGTTGAAGCAATTATTATGGAAAATACAGTTGCAGAAGCAGAGCCTGCTTAGAAATAATTATAACAGAAAAAAAGCTTTCATTCTATTTTTAAACATTGAATCTTTTCAACATCTTGAATGAAAAACACATAAAAATACAATTTATAAGCTGTAAAGCCTATTGTTATAGCTTAATACTGGGTATGATGGTCTGTTTGTTCTTTATATTCTATTTTTGTGCAGCAGAATGTGGCTGAACAATAACTGGGACTCCCACCCTGATGCTTCCAAAACAATAAACAGCTCCTCTTCCCCCGGCCAAGGGAAGCACCTCTCTCCTGCACACTCATGTTTCCTTTTTCCCTTATTTGCATTCCTTACATTATGGCTCACCCATCAAATATTTATATTTTTTATATGATGATGTTGGAAAATTCAGGTAAACAAAACATTTTGTTTTGGGGTTTTTTGCTCAGTTGAAAAAGGCACATGGAAAATGAAGAGAAAAAAAACAAAGTGAAAGCCACCTTAGTGAAAAAAGAAACAAGAAAATCTCAGAATTATAATTGTGCCTATTTTTATGATTAAAAAACCTAAACCATTCTCCCCACATTCAAAAAGACATAAACCAAAACGTAATATCTTTTCAGGGAATGTGGATTCATGTTAATTGTTATGAGAGATTATTTGGAAAATTATGGCCTATTTAAGTCATTTAGTGGCATAAAAAAAGACACTGTCAATAATTATATGAAATATATCATTTTGTTAAGAATTTTGCTAACACAATGTGTCCCTATGGTTACAAACCCATGAAAAATCAAGAAAAAAGTATTCACATCATTTGAGCCAGAAAACTCAATACATTTGTACTGTAATCCTGCAAATTACACAGATTATACATAAATTCATTTTACTGTATCCTGCATGAATAATGTATGTAAGGTTGCTTTCTAGGGACTCATGCAGGGGCAAAACAATTTTCCAACATAGAAATACGAACTTTTCCATCTAGTCCCTGTATCAGGTTGTTCCTAGGCTTAATCACACTTACAGTTTCTTCAAGGCAAAAAGACCACGGAAAGCTCCAGGCTCCACAGTACTTATCAGATTATTCTTCAGGTACCTAGAGAAGAGACACACATAGAAGGAGTCAGACATATCTCTCCTACCCATTTAACCATCCATTTGATCAATGGTGGGAAAAGAGCTGTCGGATGAAATTTAGTGGCCTTCTGTTTGCAGACCACAACAACTGCGAGACCATCAAAACACCCATGTGGCCTGCCAAATGTTATGCTTAGAATTTGTTTGGGAATAAAGGGAGCTTTTAAACGTTCAGGAAGTCTCAACAGACATAATTTGGAAATGATGGTGTCATGCTTCAGTAAGCTAATTTGCACCTGTTAGCTAGACCACACAGACCATTTCCTGGTAGTTTGAGACCGAAACCACATTCAGCAAGGCAGCTAAAACACACATTTGGCAATTCCACACTAGCACTCCTTGTCCATCTACCTCGCCTACCCTGAAAACTCTCACAATACTAAAAATGGATCAAAAAAAATCTCCTCTCTGGTTTTCTATGCAGGCCAAGAGAAACTTCCTGAAATTGTGCCCCTGGTTTCCTTGTAACTATGGTCTGTATACACTGTGTGATGAGGAGCAGAGGACGAGTACTGCTTCTCTCAAAATTTGAGTAACAGTAGGGTTCAGGCTTTTCTTTTCTGGGTTATTTTTCCTAATAAAGTAGTAAAGGATAGATCTAGACAAAGGTTCGACACTCCATTTGCCAATGGACGGTCAAAACTTTTTATTGTACTAGTGAAAATAAGTTATTTATTTGATTGAATATTCACATTCTCTAACTATATGCATAAACCTGATATTAGCTTCTAGCAAAACTTAAGATGCTGCTTCACAGAATTACTAGATTCAAAGTAAATTAGTTGTGTTTCTATCAGGGACCATATTATATTCACAGCTGAGGACATTTTTTTTAAATAATAAATGCTATGCTTCTTTGTAATTTCCAATGCCAGATTTGATGCACGGTTAGTATCACTGTCATCTCAGAACACCCAGTTAATCAACTACCTCACCCAAACAATTCCCTTCATATGGAAAAATATTGTAATATTCAGGAATAATCCAAAAATCAGACAACTTCAAGGATGCAATGAACTGGAAACATTGTGATGGATACAGAGTGTGTAGACCCCCAAAAAGCACCAGCTCAAAAACTGACACCTTCATGTTTGACTGAAATTTTGTCAAACTGATGAACCTTCTGAAGACAATTGGTCAGACATGACAGAACATTAACTATTCGGCCACAAATATGGTTAAAACAAACACACAGTTGGTTATTCCAGCAGAATTTTGATTTCATACACACATCAAAACTGGTTTTGTAATTGATGAAGCAGGCTACGATGCGGATTATGGACCTAAACTATATTTAAAATTATTGAATTAGAAGAGTTGCCAAATATGCGTTAATAGTTGTGTCAGTTTATTGCTACAAAAACATGTGGTTGAGACACAACTTTTCAAAGGATACATCATCAATAAATCTGAACAACTCTCATTTCTAAATATCATTGCAGTAAATATTGTGTAATATAAACTTCTGACTGCACCTGAAAGACTGAACTCTTTATTCGATACATGAGTCAACACTTTAAAAAAACAAAAACACTGTTGTCACAAAAATAGCAAAAAGAAGTAAACTAGACATGAGTTGCTTAGCAATTAAGCATCTGCCTGCTGCTAGCTGTAGCTCCTTAAAAGCCTCAGCTGTTACTTTCCAGGAATTGATGTTGATGTAGAAGACAAAAAGCATGCATTGCAATAAAAACAAAAGGTATTTTCTCTAGAGAAGGCTTTGATTTGTATTTTTAATTTTAGGACTGACAAATAATCATTCCGTGTGGTGATAACTGCTGCTTAGTCTTGAGGGGAAACTCATGGGAAGGACACAAATGTCTGTCAAATCTCTCTCACAAGTTCTAAAGTTCTATATAGGATTCATACATAAAAAAACTTCACTTATGGTTTGACCTTGAAGCTGATAAGAGTGGTTCTTTTCAATGATTGACTTTTTACCAGAATTACCTTTAGGAATTAAGTCTCCCGGAGTTCTTATCCTAAGTGCATACTTCGGATAGGAGAGGAACGTTTTTTTGTGGCGTTTTTTCCTGAGGAACTGAGCTCCAGGTCTAGTCAGGTCAGTCAGAGGATATCCCCCATTTTGTTCAGACCCACAGTTCTCTTTGATCATGCGTAATATGCTACAAAAAAAGCAAGTGGGCCAAGTGGTTATGCCCGGAGCACCTTCTTTTATTCAGAACCATCTTTCAGCTCAGCTTTCTGCCATCTCTGAATGTGCTGAATACTCAACATTTTTGCCACTTATCGATTGTTTTGCCTTAACATGGGGCAGGGGTCACTGATCCATGAGTCTGCATAAAGAAAATGCATTACTATAAAAGTGTCATTAAGACATGAAGGATAACTTCACATCATGTTCAGATGAGGTTCTTGCATATTTTCTTTCCTTACTTAGCTTTTGATCAACAAATATCTTTGCACAGAGAAACTGACCATATTTTTATATTGAAAATTTCCTGAACTTAACTTTTTGAAAACCACATAAAATAGAATTTGGCAATGTGGGGTAGCGCCATTAACATCTCATTAGATCTGTGCCAACAAGTTTCTCCAAATAAATATGAATTATGATTCCTTCTTTTTCCAAGTCCAGAAAGGGTATAGTTCACAGTATAATACAATGGTATGTTTGCAAAAAGGCTTAAACAATCAGAGGAAACTACCTGAAAGTAGATTTTACATCCTTTTTCATGACTAATGATAAGAAATGATCTGTAACATCCTCTGTCAGTAAGTTACACAATGTTTGGTGCTGAAGAAAGCAGAGTAATCATTCTCGGATAAACTCTCAGCATCATCCATAAAGAGATACATTTATACAATAAATATATTAATAGAGATAAGAATAATGCATGTAAATATTTGTATTAAAAATTATCCATACATTCTTGCGTCAGATATCTGGCCTTGTTTTTTGAAAGCCTTTAAACTGGTGGAAGTTTTGTTGAATTGTTAGACTGATAATGCATTAAGAGAGAAGTCTGTGGAGTTACAGTTCATGTGTTACATGCAACAAAGAGCTTCAATAACTGGGGAGGTATCTGGCTAACAGAAATGCTGTATTTTATCCTTTACAGGTTTCACACCGCCATGGGTCCAATGTAGGATCTGCAAATGCTGCTGCTGGAAGACCTTTAAACAAGGTAGGTGCCAAATGTGAGCTTAATATTCTGATCCAAATGCAGAGATCACACAAGAGACAACCTGAACAAAGGTACACAGTTTATTACACAGGTTTTTTTAAATGCTCATAGCAATGTAATTCTCAGCTTGGATTGCAGGTGTCATTGTCCTGAAGAGTCGGTTCTGCCACTGAGGGAAGCTCAAGTGGATACAGAGGTGATTGGCTGAATAAACACTATTGTGATTTCATGTATTTTTTTTTAAGATTTTCAGAAAGCTTTGCTGGCCATATAGGAACATTAGAGCAAGTAGGTAGGTGACAGCTACAGTAAGGGGGCAGTAGCTGTAAAGGATGACCAGAGAAGCAGACAAGTATTCGGTTAAGTTTCCTTAAAGGAGGTAGTAGTCTAAGAGGGTAAGTTAAAACATGCAAGTCAAGCTAGGAGGTATAAAGGACACATTAGGTGAGTATCTCATAAAAAATTAAGATATCATGCAAGGAGGATTGATCATATCTCTATCGTCAATAAACAAGATAAGAATAACCATCTAATAGCTCCTTTAATCCACAGTAGTCAAGTCAAGCAACTACAGGGCGATGTGAGAGCTGCATTCAGCCATGGCCTCCAGTGAAAACCTGCAGCTTACACTAAAAGTCACACATATACACACACCCCTGAAAACTGGTGTGAAACTCAATTCCTCGAAAGCCATATAGGACACCTGCTACTTTTAGTTGTCTCTGTGCTTCAACACACCTACATTTAATAATTCTATACAACTTGAGTGCCAGCTGAGGATTATATAATTTTAGCCAATGGGTTTATAGGTGTGTTGGACCAGGGGCATATCTTACAAGATGCAACACACCAGGCCTTGATGACTTGAGTTCGACACCCTTGCTACAGAACCATGACATTAGGAATATTTACAATCTTGAACAGCAGTGCCCAAGCGGAGTCCTCAAGAGCTACTAATCCTGCTACATTGATGTGCATCCCTTCTCCAACAAGCCTGAATCAATTTCTGAATTTCCTCACAACCATGTCACTTAGTTCCAAACAGGCCTAATAATGAGCTGTTCATTTGATTGAGAAGTAACTGAGACGGGATGCATTCAAAAGATGCATGACACCAGTCCTTGAAGAAATGTGTTTGACACCCATGACCTAGAATATACAGACATCGGTTTTGAAATAAACAAACAATAAGCTATACTGTTTCAAAAATAATTGTGAAAAGATTAAAAAAATACCACCATAATTTTTTGTTTTATTATTATTTAATTATAATGGGTACAATTTTACCAAGCTGTTTGGTATTTCTTATCTCAATTTCTTAGGTAAAAAGTGTACAATCATGTCAAATGGTCAATCTTACTTTTACTGTCCGAAATAGGAAATTGGTTTGCAGCTATAAACAGCGCAATAAAAATAAATAGTTCAGAAAACAGAACAGCCTAATTTTGATCAGTCAACATCAAAAAGATGCAATTTTCACAACCCAAACTCTGGGCCTCATATGCCTCGGAAACAATCTGTCAGCACCACGTTTTCTTTCTTTTGTGAAAGAAACTCAGAGGTGCTTCTGCCAAATAAGAATGTTTAGTTATGGCTGAACATTATAATTCATGCTGGACACCTGGCTTTTTATTTTTATTGCAACAAATTTTACTACATCTCTGGTGATGTAAAGAAAACAGTGCACAGCCTGTACAGCTCAATTGTCTTGGTAATATGTATATACAGTAACATTGTAACAAGTGCAATATATACCACACCAATATATAAATAAATCACTATTAAACACTGCATTACAACTGACCAAATTACACATAACAACTGTTAAAATCAGCGGATTAAAAAAGGCAAACAAACACGGAAGAATCAATTGATACAAGCAGTTTGAAACCAAACATCAATGTAAGGAAGGCTAGACAAATGAAACTATATACAAACTGCAAGTTTATGAGTACAAAGCCATGAAAGTTTTTTGCGTTTTTAGGTGCAATTTAAAGGCGGCTAGGGAAGATGCTTGTCTAACCTGGGGGGAGAGTGTGTTCCACAGTTTTGGGGCACTGATTGAGAGCCTTGTAACGTGCCTTAAGGATGTTCAGAAAGAGCTGATATACCGACCTAAGAGCACATAGAGGGTGGTAGGTGTTAGGGAAAAATAATAATGTTGTATTATTATTTTCTTAGGGTGTATTTCTTTATCACATAGTTTAAATGTACTTTCTAAATGTCATTTGGTTTCAACCATATGTTCCTTTGTATAGACCCTGTTCTTTTAAGATGCTAATGAAGTTTGACCAAATAAAGAGAGACTGCAGTGGGAGGGCCTTTTGAGACCAGGTGACAGAGCTGTGTGATCAGGGCACAGAGCTGGGAGACTGTCTGAGAAGCTGAGAGGAGAACAGACACACGGTCAACCAGAGTATCTTCCTGGTCTCCCTCTGCAGAACTTCCCATGGCAGAGCTCATTTAACTTCAATTTCTCTCCGACCCCTGTGTGTGATTCTTTCTAGGTTAAACCACTATTTTTTACCTCAACAGTAGGGATGAAGCAGCTCGACCAGATAAAGACGAGCCAAACCATTCATTGACTTAAATGCAGAAAGCAGAGTTTAAAAATTGATCCTGAAATGAATGCGCAACCAGTGCAGTAATTTGAGGATAGGTGGGATGTGCTGTCAGCCGGTGCGGGTTTAGCAGTTTGGGGACCCAAGGCAAACAAAAGAGTCCTCTGCAGCTGTTTTTTAAATTTTTTCAACCTTTTTCAATTCTAACTCAGAAAAAAAGTTGTGTATTTAAGTTTTTCACTAGTCCAGTCTTTAGATGGCATAATGTCCAGAATTCAGAGATCTAAAACTGTATCTGAATGAAAAAAACACCTATAACGTTTTAATAACTATTTTCCTTATATAATAATATTCAGTTTTGTAACAGTGTATATTTTTATAACACACTTTCAGCAGCAAGGCAATTCAGGGTGACATGTTCAGCAGATGTTTCATGCCATTTCAAATACTGTAGGCTGCAAGTATTTGCAGCTGGTGAAAAACAAAGTCTTGATTGAGCTGTCGAAATTAGCATTCAAATGACTACAATTTCACAATAATTTAACCTTCTTCATACAGTAAAATATTATGAAGGGCTAAATTAATTAGAAAGGGTAAGTTATGTTCAGTAACTTGCAGGATTTTTGTCATTCAATAATGTAATCAGTGTCAAATGCTGACTCTGATCAGAGGGAAAAATGCCAAATTAATGTATGATTGCCTAAAATTTTAACTTTGACCAGCTAAATTCTATTGAAACCGCACCTTAGACAAGCAACTAATGATAGAAAGCAGAGACCTTTCCAACAATAAGAGCTCAAACACACCTATAAATAAATTAAGAAATCAAAAGGATTTAAGCAGGTTCTGAGTCAGCAAACAGGATTTTTGTTCCTCCTTGAACAACACCACATTAGAATGGCCATCTTAACTGGCAAACATAATGTCAGTCAAACAACAGCAGCAGAAGCTCATAAAATACTACAGAATTATAATCATTATTAACTAGTTAAAAAGAAAATTTTAGAAAGAGTTATTCAAAGCAGCATTGGAATAATGCTAACCCCAGGAACAAAAGCATGATAAAAGAAAAATAGAATCATTCACAGCTGATCATCATCAAACAACAAATGATAGCAGCTGATGAACAAAAAAAGTGAACAGCATTAAAAAGCGATAGAAAAAGTAGCTAAGACTAATAAAATATGCTGAATTACAGAAAATGGAACAAAGCAGCCATCTTTTAATTCCTCTGCAAGATACAAAAACTTGCCTTGGCATTGACGGAAGCTGGATGAAAGCATGGGTGTGAAACAAAACTGAAAAAAATTATACTTTTTTCCAGAAAAAATGAAAGCAAACTAAGAAGAAGATTGTACCGCTCCATTTTAAATGAATGCAGCCATGTTTGTTTACAACGGATGTCTGCTGATTCTTCTTCTACAGCCGTTTGCGGTATTTCAGATAGTTGTGCGTATGTCAAAATGATTCCAAACGTGTGGCGGATGTAAACGCTTGTCATAATCGGATAGATGTTTTCAGGGCCATGTACACAGTCAAATTTCAGGCTTTCAACTCTTCGACACATACATAACCTCCCTGGTAAAATATTTATTTTACTGATTGACTAGTCCATTGTACTGTAGCTGGCCGAAGGGGACATTGAAACACTTTCCCATAGGCAGTCCTATGCCATTAAAGCGTAACGTTATTTTTTCATTTTTTCAATTGAGTAATATCATACGAGAGGGAGTGCTGCTGTGTCGAATATCAGCACTGGTGTGATTCGGTCATAGGCACGAGGCCACAAGCCGAGTGCTGCAGATAATGACACCAGTGCTGATATTCCGCACAACTGCACGACCTCGAGTGTGATATTGCTTTTATACAACAGTTCTACCAGCTCATTTTATTTTTACAACAACAATAAGCAACAAAAGATTATGATTTGAGACTCAGGGCTGTTGCTAGGAAACACAAACATGTCCTACAAAGCACTCTAACTTTACTTTCTATCATTTACGATTACCGAAATGTTTAGGTTTATTGTACATCCACTGAAATACGAGTCTGCTGACAGACGCTTTGGTGGCATGGGTTTTTCTGATTAATTAACTACTTGATCAGACAGCACGTTACTCCATCGTTTCCGGCTCTCCATAGATGGTCTCCAGTAACTTTTTAGTGAGCTTTCAGATCTGCGGAACAAGTTTTTGTTTAGATGTATATTTTTTGTTCTGCCACACATTATCTGTGCATAAAATTGCTATAGTAGTTTGAGTCTATTTAAAGCATCTCACCTATGCCCACTCACTGCCATAATCTCCCTCGCTTCGAGTCCCGCATCGGACGGTTTCTTTATGGCAATGGTGGTTCACGCTGCGGTTGGTGTATGACGAGCGTGTCCCTGCCTCCTTGCACATCCTGGGTAACATCTGAGACAGCTGGTTTACTCCCAGAGGAACGGTGGTATACCAGTAGCTGTCTCCTGCTGCTGTAACCCTCCTCGGCTGCAGATACAGAGCCTTTGCATCAGGTGGAATTTTCTGCAGGTATTTTTCGAGCGACCCAAACGGGCAGAGCGCATTTCCTCGCTCCTCATACATAGCGTCCCTCATGTTTTCTCTGTCTCTCTCCTTTGGGTCTTTATGATTTTGTGTTTCTTCGTTAAAAGTTATGGTAAAATATTTAGCTCAATTGTCATCCCATTTAAGGATGAATGAGCCAGGTTTTAGATGCCAATTCCCCTCTTTGCCCCTGCGTCCAAAGTGCAACTGAATATCATACCAGATTTGTTCAGTAAGCCTTTCTGGTTTTCTGGACTCAGAGCTGAAGAATATTTTTACATACGCTGGTCTTCAGGTGATTGGGGGATGGTGTGTTGTTATGTCCTTCCCTATCCTTCTTGTCTTTTTGATGACTCCTTCGAAAACATTGTTAGCTGGTATAAGCTCTGGGTCCTGCGTTAAATTCCACGAGTGGCGCACCGGTGGCTCATTAAAATAATCATTTATTCCTGCCCAAAGTCCGAGGTAGCTGCTGATGCTGTAGAGCTCCCCTTTAGTTGTCTGGATCGATCCATAAAACTCCCTCAACACTGTGTTCAGCTCAGTCTTCTTAACTTGCTTAAAGTTGACCTGGATATTTATGAGACTGAGCCAAGTCTGAAGGTTGTCAGCTTTACTGTGTTAGCTTCATTTTTGCTCTTCTCTACTTTCTCGAGGTCTGCTGTTGTCATGTCAGCACAACTGGTTTGCGCTGATGTATTCAGGCCGATTTCCTTCCCTTCAGTCCCCTCATACTCTGATGGCAATTCATAATGTAGATTGAAAGTTATGTGAGGAAATGTGTCCATCTTTGCTGTGTGAAGTTTGGCAATATCCAAGAGTTAACGGAGGTAATGTTAATGATTAACGGTTAGAACGCCTGTGTACAGCAGAATTATATTGTCTGTAAAATTGCCCCAGTGTAGTTGTAGTCCAATGTCAGCACTCATGGAATGTCTCTTGTCCAATCAATTTACTTGGTCGGAACTAACTGTTGTATAATGTTGAATAAGCAGAGGGTGGAACCTTGAGGGACCCCCCAAGGAAGGGAAAACAACTGGGATGAACAGTCGTCCAGCATGACTCTGAGGGTCCTGTCAAGAAAGTATTATAGAAACCAATCAAGGGCCAAACATGTGATGTTAAAGTATCCTTCTCTAAGGTATAATCCAACAGACAGAAAACTAATTCATATCAAAGCACAAAAAGGATAACAGCTGATAGTAGTATGGCACAAAAGCAAATGATGGAACATTAAGTAAATGCACTCAAAAGTCTCTTAAATAAACTCTTAGATTTAGTTCACTAATTAATCCAAAATTTAAAACACAACATGGAAAAACCCTGTGTTTTGCAGCAAGGGGATTTTTTTATATACATATAAAAATACTCTTTAGTAACAAGATTAAACCTATAAAATCTAACCAAGGAAATGTATAATAAAACACAATTTTATTTTTAAGCAGAAGTAAACAAAAAATGTGACGAATATTTACATATTTATAACACTTATTCACACACATGAACATAATATAACCACAGCATAGAGGCATGGCCTTCATATCTGCGGAAACAGCTGGAGATGAATGAATGTTTAAACAATTACCAAATTCGACTCCCATGTGGCGCATGTTTGAGCAGCAGTAGTGGCGCACTGTATAAACTCCACAGTTTAATGTTTGAATTGCTACTGAGGAGCTTCCCAGTTATATTAAACTGCACTGTATATGTAAGCTGGACAAAGTTTTCTGAGCATAGTGACCCTGAGGAGAGCAGAATATTCATTATCAGTCACTGAAAGAGCAAAAGATCGCCGATTTGCAGTTTTATCTTAAGTTTAGTGAGTGAAGGTGAGGAAATATGACAGTTCTAAAGATAATTTGTGTCTGGTAAGCTGGTTGAACTGTTTAACAATATTAGAACCTTACAGATGGTTTAGATGTCATGATCCCATATTTTTGAGGTTGTCTTATTTTGTTGCCCTTTCCCTCCCAACCTCTTTTTTATGGTCTCTCTCAGGGCTTGAATTGATCAATTTTATTTAAATCTGCCCACCATTGTCTAATCATCAGTGGGTCTCAGAAGACCAGCATGATCTTGAAATATTAAAACATAACAATTATTCTCATAGATGAGTTTGCTATCCCCCTAGCCCTACCCAGTTGCAGTTAGTATGGATTTCCCTGATGATATTGTAATAAAGATGCCCAAACCACTTTTAAATAATTTGTTTGACAACAATTTAGGTTCCAATAAGAAAGAAAAAAAACTGTAACAGACCAACAGAAAACACCTAAAATAGAATTAAGTGTTGTAAGTTGTTCGGACATTGAATAAAGCAGAAAGCATCACTATAGCAACCAATTGCTGGATGTCTAGAGGTTCATAGCGTCATGCCAATGGCTCAGGGGGTAGGAGTTCATTTCATAATCTATGATTTCCCAGTTCGAACCCCTGTCAGTCCATATCAGCTGATGTGTCCTTGGGCAAGACAATTTACCCACTTTGCCATCATTTGGTGGTTAGAGGGCCCACTGGCGTAGACTGAATAGCAGCATTGCTTCTTTCAGTCTACCCCAGGCCAGCTGTGGCTACAATGTAGCTTACCACCATCAGCATATGATTGTGTTTGAGAATGCGTGATGCTATCAATAAAAACTAGGAAATGGTCAATTGTGTAATGCAACCATGCCTAGCTGAAGCATTGTCCTGAAGCACAACCTCAGGGTTGTGTCAAATACAGGAGTTTGCTGATGACACTGCCATCTTGGGGTGTATTAGAGATGAGGAAAAGGATGAGTACACAAGCCTGGTTAGTGCCTTTGTTACCTGGAGCCAGAAGAACCTCCTCCAGTTTAATACATCGAAGCCAAAGGAGATGGTTATAGACTTCAGGAGGTCAGTGGCTAGTGAAGATCAGGGATGACAAGATGGGAGATTGTTCCCAGCCTAGGACTACAGCTACACAACAAGATGGAACGGACATGCAGGACTGACCATCTTTAAAAGAGGGGCTAAAGTCGACTGTAATTACTAAGAATACTGTGGTCCTTCAACATCTGCAGAAAGCTCAGGCTTTAGTTCTACTCCTGCTTTAGTTCCACTTTAGTTCTATTACTATTTTCTAATTAATTTAGCTAAAAAAAAATTGACAGCTTGGGGGATTGTGTGGAACATTTCTCTCTAGATGGCCAGATAATCATTAAACAAATAGGGTAATTCCAGACAGCACAACTAAAGTTAATTCTGTCCTTACAGATGCTATGATTGTTGTCTGTAGCAATATTAACTGAAATGTTAACAATGCACTCAGGTAAATTGTGTCATGACATGATGCTAGCTTAATAAAACTAAATCATTAGCTGGAGTGAATGCCCTAACATAAAATGGTTGAAGCCTTTTATTCTAAATGATTAGAACATTGCACAATCAATTTATGATGCTCACTTCAAGCAAAAAAAACATACTGACAGGACGCAAATGTCCTTTAGGAAAAGCAGCTACATTTTATTAGCAAACTTTATTTTAAGTATTAGAAATTAAATCTCCACATTGATATCATTTTAAAATACCATCAAATGCATTTAGGGTCAATGTGGAAAAAAGTGCATAAATAAAAGAGAATCTCACTGCACTTACTTGGGCACTCATCCAAATGGAAAGGGATGCTGCATTATGTATTAAATGTATATGTCCACTCAGTGAAATTAGATAATTGCAAAGATCTGCTAACATGTCTTGTATCATACTTCTCTGTGGTAAACTAGTGTAATCCAGCAATCTGCAGCAGTTTAGTCTAGAAAATAAATGCTAGATCAAGCACTTTAACTGTATGAATTTTTTTTCCATGGTCAGTATTATGAATGGCATTTTTGGCCGTATTGGATGCTGCAGAAGTAAAGAAAAAAGTTGAGCAAAAGCAAAAAAATCCACGTGGTTAAAATGTCAACTGTTTGACCTTAGATTCTATATTGTCAATGTATTTAGAAAACATTAGGAAGCCAAGATACAGTTTAGTCCTAAAAACTATGGCTAAACTCTGCTGATATTAACATAAAAATGTATATCAAATGTAGAATTGCTGCAAAATGTTATTTTTTCTTCCAAGTGAACATATAAAATTATGCACAGATCAAAAGTACATATTTAACTTTCTACAATATATCTGTAACAATATGAAAAATACCTTGAGGAAAGAAAAATCTGAAATAAACAGGATCAAACATCACATTTTTTTTTTTCTTTTAGTACTGTTACTTAGTAATGTAGTTTCACAAAAGTGACAAGATTTTTAATGCAACCAACAACAACAATAAAACAATAACAAAAAAACAAAACATCAACAGACCTTATGGTTTTCACAAATAAAAAAAAGTTTCACAAATCACATACCTAGTTTTAGAGAATCTTCAATTAGGGCAGAAAAACTCTTTTCAGGTTTTGTTCTACTGAGTGTTATATCCTCTGAGTTTCAATGATTAGCTCAGTTTTGACCTGTCTAAATATTTCTTATTCAGGACGGTGGTTCAGTGCTGTCCATGTCCTTACATATCTGTGAAAAGGCCTCTAAGTTTAAGAGCAGAATCTTTGAAGGAAATATAATCTTAAGAACTAGTAGATAGCTACATTCTATATTGATTCTATTCTTGATACTGTGAAACACAAGTGGACAAACTGTTCACCTTTTCTGTTAAAAATGTCATGTAATGCCCCTTGATCGAATACTGCCCTTGGGGGTAAGCCATAACAAAAATAAAGAACCACAAGTGAACTATTTAGACTTGTGCAAGTATTAGAATCTCCCTATTTTGTTTTCTTTAATCAATCTCAAAATTGTCAAATAATGACATATTTCTTTTAGGTATAGGCATGTGTTTTGCTAATTAAAAATGTATTCATGATATGACCAATGTCTTATTCTAATCTTATTATCGTATCTAATAATTATGATAAAATATATACAATAACTGACTTTGAAAGACAAAAAAAAAAAGACATCAAACAAACTGGCGGTGAAGGTGAACCCACACAACATGAGTTAATCTAAATCTATGCAATAATGTTGGACATTCATGGGTCAATTAGCAGATGAAGACCTGTCCACCTTATTTCTATCCACCCAAGCCCTAGCAGAGATGGATAAGTATTTAATGAATGGTAAATATGTGCTAAAAGGTTCTGGGAAGGGAAGGAAGACAAACAGTCAGACGGGTCAATCCAATTAAAAAGAGTAAATGTGCATGCACTGTGACAGCTTTGTAACTATCACTGCCAGACCATTATACAGCAAAGCAATCTCCAATATGTGTTTAACAATTGTACATGTTACAGGAAGAAAGACAAGGAAGAAAGTGATCTGATACTTTAAGTCAAACTGTCTCATCAAAATAAATATTTTATAATCTTTTAGCATATTTGTTTCCAAAGTTTATCCAGGCTATTTGTAAAAAAAAATGATCTCAAAGGCGTTTTTGTCATTAAAGATCTCAGCAGTCTGAACCCATTTCTCAGCAACGAGTAAACAGTTTTTAAACACTGCTGGAGAGCAGCTTTTTTTTCTGTCGATGAGCATTGCCTATTAAAATATTTGCTTTGATTTAATTAATTTCAATTGCTGCAAAAATAGACGGAAAAATAAGCAGGGACTTACTTAGAACCACAGTCAAAACATTTAAAACAGTCACATGAAACCATTGGAGACAATTTTAGAGAAGGTAAAAGTAAAAAAAAAAAACATTTTACTAAATGTCTGAAATCATGAGGAATATTTATTTGTAGCCGCAGCAACACCGTACTGTACCATTTTAAAGCTACAGCTCTTAATCGTATGAGATATTTTAGCAAAACTAAACAAATGTCTTAAGGAGATTAAAAGCAAACCTTTGACTAAATTGGAATCCATCTTGCGTCTTTGCTTTTTTCAACTTAGCCGAAAAAGCATGAAACACAGAACAACTTGATTTACAGGCTTCATCTGCTACTGCATTTATTAGCAGGCAACACTCACATATCAACAACCTCCAGCAGCAGGACAGAAGAGAGAAACAAGGCAAGGCTGAATGTTTGTCCAAACTTGGTTAGAGATCTGGACACACCCTTTAAGATCGCATGCTATTCCTCAACCATGGCCCTGCAGTGATCTCATCTAAAGCAACAATAAAATGACTTATTTCTCAACTGAACTTTGATCCATACTTCATCATACTTTATTTCATTTGTTAAAAAAATGGGGGACAGTAGCATCCCACGAAACAGTATTTAAAAAAAACACCAAAGATGATTAGAGTAAGTACTAGGCAAATCTAACTTTCAGCAGCAACAAATAAAGCTTAAATAAGTGGTCTTTGTAGTATCAGGGAACTTGAAGGTTGGAAAGTATGTGTAATGTATTGTTCTTGAAGGGAGTTAATTAAGTGTGGACCTGTTAGATACAGACACCCGCCTCATGTATTCTGGTTAAAGCCTCCAATTAATGTGTTTGGTAATACTGAGATAATGTAACAGAACAGTCTTTATTTGAAATACATCAAAAGCCTTCCTAAAGACAGCTTTTAAATAAATGTCTAAATTTAAGCAACATACCTACAGTACATACAAAGAAAAAACTGATTCCTTTGGAATAGCTTCAATGTTTGCTTTTGTATGTGTATGTATGTAATTACATTCATTTTTGATACCCTCTTATTCTTGCCGTAATAACAAGGTTACTGATACCCATCTCCAGCTGTCATTGAGCAAGAGGTGGGGACAGGTCACCAGTATATCAATCACAGGGCAACAGAGAGACAAACAGAACAAACAATCACGCATGCACAAACTCACACTTACATCCTGGTTTCAACTGTACACATAAACAGAGCGTAACTTCTGCAAAGCATAATACAGGGCTTATAGTTGTAGTAAAATGGATAATATATGCAAACAAAACAAACAAATAACACTGAGTAAACAGAAATCAGTAGTTTAAATGTGTGTATGTGTGTGTGTGTGTGGGTGTGTGTGTATGTAAGTGTGTGGACGAAAGTCTGATGCTTATCAGTCCACAGGGGGTATGAAGTTGGGGCAAAAGTTAATGTTGTTAGCTCTAAGGCCATGTCCACACGTAGCCGGGTTTTGTTTTTTAAACGATGATTTTCCTCTGCTCCTTGAAAAAAAAAATCTCCATCCACACATAACCGGATAAATGCGTTTTTCAACACATTCATAGACGTGGCAAACCTGTAGGGCGCAGTAGTTCTCCCCAGTGCTATCCACCAAGAGAAACTTTATATCCTCTATCTTCAGCACGCCGCAGTCATACAGCTTATAAAAGCAAACAAACAAGACACGCTTTAACAATGGATGATACCAACACAGCTCTGAGGGCATAAATGCTGTCTTTGAGAGTAAACACAGGTCGCACATGTGGTGTTGGATCATTTTTTGTTGCGGATAGTGGCGTTACGGCTCTTAAAACTCCGTTTTCAACCATCCACACCCAGATACTGAAAATGGAGGAAACGCAAATCTCCACTTTGGACAAAGTTTTTAAAAAGATTCGTTTTTGGTGCCGAAAACCCCCGGCTACGTGTGGACAGGGCCTTAGCAGAACATAAAACCACACAGCCTGGCTGAGAGGGTGTCAACAAAATGAGAAAAATTACAAAGATAGGAGATATAGTACTGCTTTTAGTGAACACACAAACAGGCATACAATGGCTAAAAACAAGTGTACGCCAATACTAATGAACACTGAGCAAGCGATGGTTTAAGGATTTAACAATAAATCAATTAAGCCATTTCACACGAGTCTAAACTAGTATTTAAATGCTTCCTAAACAAGCCCTACCCAGACAATAAACTAAACTTATCCTACTGGTGATGACTTTGTCTACACTGCCAGTCCAAAGCGAATGATGTAGGCAGAAGGAAGAACAATCCAAACAGTGGCAAATTTTGTTTAGGAACAGCAATGCACACAGCTGATTTTAAATGATGCATTCAATGCAAGCAGCGACCTCAGTCCGTCCTGTCTACACAGAGCTACCTTGGTATCGGTCAGATGCTAGCATACCTCCTGGCTGCACAAATAGGTAGCTAGTCAGGTAGCTTGCCAAAATAATGCTCCGGAGTTTCAGGAAAGGGTCCTATCCTGACCAGCATTGTTGGAACAAAAGGTTGACATTTTGCCAGTGAAGGCTTGAATCTCTCTGTCTGCCCAGTGACTGAGCATGAAAGGACCATGGCTTTCTTTGTGCACAGTCCTTAATTGAGCTCTGTCATCACTAGCCAAAAAACAATCAGAATTCACTCAACACAATCTGGTGGAATTCCTTAAATAGAAAACTTTTAACTGACTGGAATCTTTGTACATTGTATTGAAATCACTTTTCTTGTAATGTGCCTTGAGATTATATTTGTTTTGAATTAGCCAATGCGAATGACTTGAGGGTGGTGCAAAAAGAGGATTGAGGAGAACATCCAATTTATGGAAAATTAATCTCAACAGCTATTTTCAGTATTGATATAGTTAAATAAAATCTAATGTAGCAAAAAAGCTGTCACAAACCACTTCGAAGGAAACTTTTTTTTCTTCAGCAGCAGGTGTGCTGAATTTTCAGGCTACTGCAGTATCTATACAATCTAGTCTCATTTACTTAACCAGTGTGATATGGTGGTATATTTACCCAATGGTTATTGTATTGTGTGAATCTCATACCAGCCACTACTTTTTAAAAAAATATATGATTTTGTATTTATTTATCACTAGCTTCTACAGTTCTTATTGACTGTAAAATCAATATAGATTGGCAAATTTGGTATGTATGATAAAATAAAGCCATTACCCACCATTTACTGCTGACTTCTCGCCTTTTATGGTTGCAAAAATCTTAATAATAATAATTTCCTGGCAATGATAACAACACTGTTTTGCATTTGAACACAGTCTTTTGGAACACTAATGGAAGGATGCATCCTTCAGCTACTTGCTTCTCTTCCATCAATCACGGCCCAGCCAGACTCTTTCATGAGGAAGACGGAATAAACGTCACTTTGTGTGGGAAAATGGGAGTTGCTAAACTTTGAAAAGGACACCTCGGACTGCTGACACCCATGTCTCAGAATGAGCTATTGCAGATGCCACCCAGAATTCTGATATTGTTTTTGCCCCGTGTTGAAGTAACTTCTGTCCATTTAGTTCAACTTCAGACACCTCTGGCTAGATAAATAATGTTTCGTCAGGTAAACGGGGGGAAAAACTGTATTTGCTTTCAGCTGAGAATAAATTATTGTCATATAAAGAAATGGATGTGTTCAACTTCTGCAAAGGTTCATGGCCTTAGAGTGAAAAAATACACATTTGTTTTCTGGTGATGGGATATTTGATATTGTTTTAATAATCTGACCTCAGTACATTTACTAAAGGGTAAACAATATTGTTTTTTCAAAGTGTTGTTAATCCAAATCTCCTGTTAAAAAATATCCCGTTGAAGCGTTATCATAATTAGCATGAGAACTGAAAAGTATGCTAGACTCATCGATGTTACACAGGCCCTCAACAGTGAGGCCTTCTGCGGTGGGAACCTTTGATAAAGCCAGACTCTGTGTACTGAACAGAGAACAGTGATGCGCTTTGTTTTTGCTTCGGCCCTGTGGGACTCATCTTGGCTGACAGTAATGGGCCGGTGTCCATATGGGGAGATTCAGGCCATCATCCAACATACAGGGGCCCTGCATTTAAGAGGACACTATCTCCTCTACCCAGATTAATCTCTTTGGAAGCCTTGTCCTTTGGAGGACAAAAATTTTACATTGACTGCTGATGGTGATAACAAAAATGATAAGCATAATAAAACATTATAATAGAGAACCTTTAACCATTCTGGTCATTAAGTTGCAAGGCAAAAATAATCCAGTAAAAACAGAAATACAAAAGGGAACTTTATTTCACGTGTTCCAGTTAGAAAAAAACTTTTATAAAAATGCGGAATAGCTAGCATTAGCCAATTTTTGCATTGTCCTGTGAAGGTTTCTGTGTAAAGTTCTTGGTGACCCATGTAAAATATAGATTTTTTTCCAAAGACTTATTGAGTGTTATTAAGTTTGTCTGTGCAGAAGACTATACATTTGTCTGACTTCAGGCCGCTATCAGCTTTGAGTAAAAAAAAAAAAAGGTAGCAAAATTAAAGTTTGCCATCCATTTACTTTGTAATTCAATTGCCTTTGGACGTTTTAAGAATTTTCTTCTTATCTCTTAAGAGACATAATTTCTGCATAATTCAAAGGAAAACAAAGAAAACGACTCTGGAATGTACAGATGCCTCTGTTAAAATTGCAAGTTATTGTAATGTAAAACTATTTGTTGATGATAAATTGTTTTAAGACATTTTTGTGTGTAATGTTACGTTTAACATGTATAACTTAACTGAATTTTAAACCAAAAATAATCTAAAAGAATAGATTAATAATGAAAAAAGTATGTAGAGCCTTTAACTAAGACCATGACCCAGATTCAGCATTCAGTTTTCTTGGGAACATGTCAGTTAGACAAAAACTGAAAAACAGTAGTCTGGCAATTGCCTTTTATTACAGCCACCAAGGAAGTTATGTTTTTTCCCGGTTTATTTTTCTTTCCGTTTATTTGTTAGCAAAGTAACTCAAAGTTATTGATGGATTTTGAAACTTTCCTCTCAATTTAGACTAGACAAAAGTTTTGGTCTTTGGACCAGAAGCCCTAAAACAGAATTGCTTGGTCAATCACTTCATCTGGATGGCATTAAATTGGGCTCCAGTAATAACGTAAATAACCTCTGTGTTATCTTTGACCAAGACAGGTTTCTAGGATTTCCTTCTTTCACCTCCTGAATATTGATAAAATGAGATAGATCCTATCCAGGAGTTATCCTGAAAAACTAGTCCATGCATGTATTACTTTGTATTAATCTTTATTTGCTCCCTGTTAAATCAGAATACAATTTAAGACCCTCCTTCTTACATATAAAGCCCTTAATAATCAAGCTCCATACATCAGAGATGATATTCTTCCATATGTTCCTAACAGAGCACTTCACCCCCAGACTTCAGGTTTACTGGTAGTCCCAAGGACTACCAGTAAACCTGGAAAAAAAAAAAAAAAAAAAAAAAAAAAAAAAAAAAAAGGATTTCTAAAAATAGAATGGGAGGCAGATCTTTTAGCTTTCAGGCTCCTCTCCTGTGGAACCAGCTCCCAATTTTAGTCTGTGAGGCAGACACCCTGTCCACTTATAAGGATCAGGCTTAAAACCTTCCATTTTGATACATTTTTTAGTTAGAATTGCTTCGGTCATCCTGAGTTATCTCTGTGGTTACGCTCTTATAAAGGATTAGACTGTTGGAGAAACTGACCGCTTTTCTTCAGTCGGCTAGTTTATTCTTCTACTACTCCCCAATTACATTATTTGCTTTCATTGCGAATATTAACTTTGTTTTCTTTATCTCTATAGAAGGTGCATCTGGTCTTGGGTTCTGCTCAGCTGTGACATCTTGCTGAATGGAGGGGGTTGATTAACTGGGAAGATGCGCAAAGAAACTGAAGTATCTCACCCCTCCTGTTAACATAGAACGACTCCTACTCACATTATTTAGCATAGAAAGAGTCACACATTATATATTTTGTTCTTTTTGTGTTGCTGCTCTGTCTTCTCCAACTCCCAGTCGGTCATGACAGATGGCCGCTCATACTGAGGTTCTGCTAGAGGTTTCTTCCTGTTAAAGCTGAGTTTTTCATCAGTATGAGGCACAGCTTTAAGTCGACAATAACGCAAGCTACTGTCTGTTTTCTACATGTTTGTCCAAAGGGTAGAGTGAATGCTGAGATTTAATGATTTGATGCAATCTGCTGGGTAAAAAAATCAGATAATTTTTTTTAAAGTGATTGGAATAATGCACTGAATGATCAGTTGACATGTATGTATGACTGAATGGAAAATAGTCTTCTTGTGAAGTGCCTTGAGTTGATGTGTTGTATATTGGTGCTATATAAATAAACTGAATTGAAACTTCTCTCAAATGCCGTTTAACAAGCTTCACATACAGACCTGACTTGCTCCACACAAACTATAAATTAGAATGGTTATAAGCTAAGACCTTTACTCAGAACCGTACATTACCAAATAATACATATGTTAAGTCACTTATTGCAGTTTTTACTGGCACAACCTTATAAAGAAGCAAGCAAAGAAGGGCTTTATACCCTTGGTTATAAGTGTATGTTGACTGATCTACAGACTTTATTCTGTTACATCTATTTTATATATATAGAACAATTATTCCTAATAATGAAGGACTTATTAAAAAGCGTGTTTGTTCAACTGTATTGGGACTAGCTACAGCAGTGATGGTGCAAACACACACCCTATTAGACTTGTCAATCAGCAGCCAACTCAGCTCAACCATTCAGTCCGGGCTAACCAACCGTCAAAGCAAAAAGTCAGTCAGCAGGGGCAGACGAGGGAACATCTGGCTGCCACATTCAACTTACCGTGGCTACCTGGCTTTGCATCAGCTGCCAGAGACAGACACACTACTGCCAAAGAGTGCATGGGGCAAGGTGGATGGATGGAACATGTCCGTGGAGCGGGCCAAAGGGAGGCATAGGCCACACAAATCAGTGATCTGAAAGGGCAGCCACGGCAAACATTTGGCCGAGCACCTTTTAAAAGCCAGGCATTCATTACTGTATTGGAGCTGGAGGGATGAAAGTAAATATTTTTAAAGCTACTAATAGGACCCAGAGAGACGGCTGACATCATGTGATAGGTCTAACAACGTCACAAAGAGGCGAAGAAAGTGGTCAGATTTATTCCACTGACAATATTCCAGTGTGGATTTAACTGTCAACTAGTCAGGGAGGGACCTAGCTGGATGTCAGAATTTTCACACCAGTCACCGTTGTAGCCTTTGTGTGTGTGTAAGTGTGTGCTTCCATGTGGATGACTGACTGACTGAAGGGGTGTGAGGTATCAAGCTGTCTGCTCTGTGTGGTGTTGGCCTCTCTTCTGATTTCTTAATCAGTAGCCAATGTCGGTGTCACCATCAGGTAGAAAATCAGTGATCACTGTGCTGGACGGAGGGGAAAGCAATCAATAGCTGACTTCAGGGGGCAAAGCTGGGGCAGCCGTCACAGAGCTTATAATCAGGCTTCATGAATGCAACCCTCTGGGACGCTGCATGCAGTACAAGATTCATCGACATGGACATGGCTCGTCAGCCGCACAGTCAAACCTCACTGATCTTGCACTGCATCAGTCTTTCATATAAAGCAATACTTTATCCCTGTTTAAGACTGTTTACTGCTGCAGTGCAAGTCAAGCACAAGGCATTGGAGTTAAAAAAAGGAAAAGGAAAAACACAGGAGAGCCTCCAGCAGGGTAAAAACTGACAAAGATCTCCTAATTTCTACCATGTTCCCTGTTTGCCTTTTTACCGCTTAAAAGCACAATAGTTCTGTGGTGATGACAGCTACTAGGACTCTGGGGAGGACAAAACAGTTAAGAGTGCTTGATTTAAGTACTTACAGCTTTTCCAGGGCAGCCAAGCCATAGAAGGAGCCGTTTCTCAGCAGCGAGATCTTGTTGCTACTCAGGTTTCTGTTTAAAGTTGAGAGAAAAACAAGTCAAGGTGAACTGACAGCCCAAGTAAGCTGAGTTACATTTATAATGGGGTTGTAACAACATTTTACAACATGACATCTTCATACTAAAACACTATTTTTTTTCTTAACGTGAAAAATGACTAATGAAGCACAAGCCAGTTACTTTCAGCATGTCTAAATCTGGTAAATTAAGACAAAGCTATTTTTACAAGACTTTGTCTTTTTTCAAGACGTAATCATTTTTGTGGGACCATTTTGGGTAATAAAACGCAGAAAAGCAGAAATGTAAGTTAATATGTTAACTTGGGTTCGTGAGCTGGACCACGCCTCATATTCAGTATTCTCTCACTAATCTACTCGGATCCGACTCACCTGGCATCTCACACCTGAATTCCATTCCTAATTACTCTGTGGTCTATTTAAACCCGAGCACCTAGCCATCAGTGTCGCTCAGACTGTGGTCTCGTACACCCCACAATCCCTCCCCGTGAACCTTTATCTCGTCTCATTATTACATCCCCATTTTACTATTCCCTCATCATTTCATCCCCTCCCTCATCCCTTCATCCCCTCCCCCCTCTCTTGTCTCTCATCCCTTTATCCCCTCATCCCTTTCATCCCTTCATCCCCTCATCCCCATCATCCTTTCATCCCCTCATCCCTTTCATCCCATCATCTCTTCCGTCATTCCCTCTCTCATCCCCTCCTTCATCCCTTCACCCCTCTCATCCCTTCATCCCTTTCATCCCCTCCCTCATCCCTTCATCCCCATCATCCTTCCATCCCCTCATCCCTTCATCCCATCATCCTTTTATCTCCTCCGTCATTCCATCCCTCATCCCTTCATCCCTTCCCTCATCCCTTCACACCATCATCCCTTAATCCCTTCCCTCATCCCTTTCATCCCCTCCCTCATCCCTTTCTCCCTTTCATCCCTTCATTTTCTCCTTCATCCTCTCATTGCCTCCCTCATCCCTTCATCACCTCATCCCTTCATCCGCTTATCTGCTCTTTCAAACTCCAGCACTAATATCTGTTTCTTTCAGGTTCTTCGTCTGGGGGGGTCCTGAGCAGGCTCAAGAAGAAGACGGACTTCCGAAGACTGCACCCCCACACAGAGTCTTCAAGCCTCCATCAGTGCATCCTTCCAGCCACACCATCTCTCGAACCTTTTTGTCAATAAATGTTCTAATCTAAACAAATCTAATCTCTTTAAGCGTGGTCCATGCTAATGAAACAATAACAGATGCACATCATTTGCAACCAAAAATGGGACCACTGGGCCAATTCCTGGTGGGCCGGTCTGATTTTTGGGCCGCAAGGGCCGGTGTATTGTCAGTCTTTTTTCCGCTTTCCCACTGGTGAACTGCTACTCCCACTGTCAGATGCCTCCGCATTCAATCATGTCTCTCTCTCACTCTCTCTTTCTCTCTCTCTCTCTCTCTCTCTCTCTCTCTCTCTCTATCGCTCTCTCGCTTCTTGTACGCAATAGACTCGCACCATATTTGGTTAGTCAGTTGTGCTTAAAACATGGAAAGCAGAAAAAAAGAAGGGTGGCATGGAGAAAGCTAGGATCGAAAAGAGGAAGGCTCTGGAAACAGATGCAGTTAAACTGGCCAAGATTGAGCCACATTTAAGACTTGTTTATTGCCGTTTCTGTTTAAGACAGGTAATAATCCAAACTGCAGCCTCATCTGCTTCTCCACATCAAAATAACTACACAGTGGCAGGTCCCACATGAATACCATTTCAGCATTTCAGTCAGCCATTGCACAGTATCACAACATTGAAAAAATTAATGAAAGACACAGCGATTTAGGTAATTAATTAAAATTCAGGAGGGTCAGTGCCTTTATTTTGATTATTTCAATGCCAGTAGTCACTGCATTTCCTTTATTTATTTATTTATTTTTTGATGAATTATGGCTATCTTAAATGCAAATTGATAAACTATATGTTTCTCTGAGTAATGCATTAGTCTGAAGAAAATAGAAACTAGTACTCAATGACAGGCAAAAAAATCCACAGAAACAGTTTTGTCTCATTATTCAGCCCACTGGGCCTTACAGCTCATTTTTTTTCCTCAAACCTGAACATAGCAAAGTAAAAAAAAACAGGCAAGAAAACAAACACTCACTCAACATACACTATGCCTTCCCTTTTGATACAATACTCAGCTAAATTTCACAACTATATAACGGCTTTAAAGTACAACTTAACTGACAAAATCTAAACCAAAATCTCATAGAACTATAAAATCAGGATGGCAAATCTTGGCAAAATAAAGAAAATAAACTCTCAGTGGATGTGATCAGGTGTTTACTTGCGGCAGGAAAAACCCACAGCAACTAATCAGGCAAGGTATTTGCAACCTGTAGCTCAGGTTAGATATTTCCCAGACGAAAGTCCAAATTTCCTATGAGATATCACCTGGACAGCCAATAACTTTCACACTGTTTGTCCATTACAGTCCCAGCTTTAAAACAGGTATCCTTATTTTTATTTTTTGATTTTTTTAGCACAACTAAAAACTTAATGATACTTTAAAACCTTAATGACTGAGCAGTTGCTCTTATCAAGGAGCTTTTGATAGGGAGCTGACTGAAACATGGAACTGTTGGTAGAATTGTTGCCTTGCAACAAGAACATCTGGAGTTCAATTCAGGGTCTGGTGTTTTTCTGCATTTAGTTTGCATGTTCTTCCAGTCTGGGTGTCCTGGCTTCCTCCAGAAACATGGCCGTTGAATTGAGTGGTCTCTCTCAATTGGCCTATGAGCATGTTTGTGCATAGTTGTCTGTCCTTTGTGCCCCTGTGTTGACCAGTGATAGACTGGAAACCTGTCTAGGTTATTCCTCGTCTCCTGCCCAAATCCTGCTGGAGATAGTGACCAACAGAAAAGCCAGTGTTGACAGAGTAAGACCCCAAACACATAACTGTGTTACCTTGTATTAGTAAGAGAGGTGAGCCCTTGTGTGTTTGAACTTTTCCATGTTAAACAGCTACAAACTAAAAGAACTGACATTTGAAAAAAACAACACAAAACCCAAATTACTGTATAGGCAACACATAATGATGGTACATAAGCAATATATACAACCATTAGATTCTTTCAAAACTGTATCCAATCATTCACTTTTATGTTGATGCATGGATTATTTCCTTCTTGTAGCCAGTGTATTTTCTACTGGAATACACTGCAACAAATATTTTCTAATATATTTATTAAATTTGTGTCTTAATTTTTGAACATATTCCTCTATTTCAAGACATATTTTCAAAAAAAAATTCACTTGTTCCATTGGCAGATTTTTTAGCTCAGTAAAAGCAAAAACTATCATGTTTTGATTTATTTTTTACTTGTTTCTAAAGTAGCCTTATAGTGCAATTTCCATAACATTCATGAGGAATAAACAATGCTGGCTGATAGATTAGATCAGAATAAAGCATTACTTTGATTTTGGTATTAATACTAGATTGGGACGGTGTTGCCAGTTCTATAATAGACAAAGTAGTTCTCAGACAGCAGTAAACTATGCTCCCATAGGGAGAGTGGCTCATGATAAAGATAGCACTTATTGTCACCCAATATTCAAATCATTTTAAGTTCCCACTGCATGATGATTCTGGTGTTTATATCTGCTGAAATATTGATTCATCCAGCCAGTTCTTGAATCAGCAACTGCAGGCCCATTCTCTCACCCTCTCTCTCTCTCTCTCTCTCTCTCTCGCTGTGGATAGCAGCCTGTCCATGAGATCAGCTTGCCTTGAGCGCCCCTTTGCATGTGTGATGGTGTGTATCTCCTGTCAGCAAACGACCACCCCCACTCATAGATTCTCACAAGGTCAGAATCTTCCATCACCCTCCTGCACTATCTTCCTTTAACAAGCCTGGCTCTGGGAATAATTGGCCAGGTTTAGCAAGAGGGGGTAATACGGATGTGTCGCTGGCCTCTACTGTGACGACAGAGCACTCGTTAGGACTGCAGGCAAACATATACTCAATTTTAATTCTATGATTAAGCAGTGAGGTCCAACAATGAATTGTGCTAAATGGGCAAACTGCTGGTCAAACTGCCAGGGGATGGAGTGGAAATGTGTCTACTGAAAATGTTGAGGTAAAGATTAACAATGCACCAAATTCAGGCGGTTAAATGTTTGTCAGTGTGGTCACACGATGCAAGAAATTGTATTGGTGTATATTTTTTCCTATTTGTATCAAGACATTCAAATCATTTTGTCAAATACTTGTGTACTGTATCTAACGATGTTTGATGACAATTACTATCTGTCTTGACAGAATGCTACCTCTTCAAGTCAGGATGGACACAAATTTGAATCTGAATGTTGGATATAAACATCCAAAAACTTCTGTACTCAACAGAAACTGTCACATATTTTAGGTATCTTCAGGAATTATTGTAAAATTATTATTATTAATATTATTATTATTGTAAAATAAGAACCTAGCATAAGAAATATATCTTACTGTGTCTTAACCTGATTTAGAGCAATTAGTGTTAGAGTATTAGATTAAACTGTCTGAGAAAGCCCCAAACATCCAATGATTATTTTCCAGCCATTATTCAAGGAAATATAATCGTCCGTAAAGGGATTTGTACAATATTACAGAACTAAAAGATCTCAAATATAGTCTCTCAGGTTAATAGATTCTTGTAAAGCTGTCTTGTCCAAACACATTCTGCCACACTCTTCTCTAGCCTTAGTCTTGGTCTCCGTTAGAGGGTTGATGCTTTTATGTTCACGTGGCCTCTCTTGGTCCAGTGGGGGTGGGCAGTTTACCTGCGTAGATAGAGTTCGCATGGAGTGTAATATCCTTGGGATCAAGGTATTCTGGCTGCTGGCATCCTTCTGCTAGAAGAAAAAGCAGTAGCAAGTAGCGTGTCATGAATTTAAACCGAATGCAAGTTTTAAGGGAACAATGCTGACCTGACATATGCATTGCAAGCTACCATCCTGTGACTTTTAGTTGTATTCTCCAGTACACCTATATCACCAAAATTACCATACCGCTGCATAGCTGGATGACTGTTGAGGGAATTCAGCCATTTGATTCAGGTTTGTTGGAGTAGGGAGGTATCTAAGAGTTGCAGATCGGTAGCTCTCAAGGACAGGACTTTGTGAGTCCTGAGATTTGTTGAGTCTATTGTGCCACTTGGAGGTCAGGCAGACTTACAAGAAACAATAGATAGAAATACTTTGCACTGTTCTGACATCAATAATTGTACATACTGATTTCAAACGTTTTATGTTTTGGTAAACTGGGGACTGCGTTAACTGAATATTTTCCATATTTGAGCAGTGAAAAATCTGAAGGCCATACGTCATTGAGACAGATTATTCACACCTCTGGCCACTTGGTGCAAACGCGCAGACATTTTGAACTTTATGCACAGAGTACAGGTAACTAAATCAATCAAGAAAAAAATGCCACGAGAGCATCTGATCATCATCCGAGACCTGGACACCATACGCAAAACATGTTGCTCAGCACGAGCTGAAAGCACATTGAGGAGTCACTAAGGCTTCGGAGCAGGTCACCCCCCAAAGCCCAGTGCATTCCTTCTGATTACTTCAATTGAATAAACTTTCCCTGATTTAAAAACTTTGACAATTCTTGTCTCCAGTGTGGCAGCAGAGCCCAAATTCAGCTTCAACATGAACCTCTGAACCCCCTTGAGAAGTAACCTTTCTAAGGCAAAAATCCAAAACATCTGCAGCAATCCAACTACTTGATTACCCACAAGTGGGTGTGTCTTTCAATTTCATGTGGTGCAGGACTAACTGTGTGTTCAGGCTACAGTAGGTGAACTATTTGTATTTCAAGTGCAATCATTTTATTTTGTTTTATATGTAGTTCTCCATTCAGTTTGCTTGAATTTAATATAATTTAAAATTAATAAAACATAAATGATGTTGAATATGTTATCATTTTAAAAGTTTATGGGTAAAAGCAGATTATGACCGGCTTTATTTAAACCTGTCCGTCAAATGATGGACAACAAAATCGACCTCAGTGGGAAACAGATTTGAATATATGTTTCTTCTTCCTTCTTTTTTTGTTTTGTTGCGACGATGTTAATTACTTTAACTGCTTCTTTGTGCCATTATTCTAAGCACCGATACCTGCGGAAGATTTGTATGATTTAATCATTTTCACAAATTCGATTAATAACTAGCATTAATACTTACGTGCTGAGTACCCTTTGACTAAAAACCTCGTAAGTAATTGTTTTGCCAAAATACTTTACACTTCTACTTAAGTAAAAATATATTGAAGTAGCACTACTCTTACTAGAGTACTAGACTTGACTACTTTACATACCACTCCCTGAGTGCCATTATCATTTAAAAAATAACTATTAACTATTTTTTAAATAAGCGTGTGCACTGAAACCGAAACTGTTTATACATGTTGAATTCAATAACTGGAATTAACAAGCTATTTAACAATATTCTAATTAATTTTCAATCCATTTTATTATCTCTAAGGATGTCACTTGCCGATCTTACAAATAGTTGCAAGACATTCAACCAAGGAAAAATGATAGTTTAATACCAATAAGTTTAAGTGATAAAGCACATACCCACAGCAGGGAAGTCAGGGTTGACAATGAAAGACCCCAAACACACATTCTTATCATTCCTTGTATTAATTAGTGGGGTTAAAGGTTTTGTTGGCCCTGCTGATATTTCATAGGCTGAATTCGCTTGCGAGTATTGTACGCTAATGCATTAGACAGCAGGATAATTGCAGCAGATCCCTTAAATCCTGTGAAGTCAGCTTCCTTGCATTTTTATTTTTGCAGCCCATCCTAGCAAGTCTGGGTATCATATTTCTTCAAATTTCACCTGGCTTAATTTTTTTCTATTTGAGTTCATTTGTTCTAGCAAAATTATATAAAAAAAGCATAAATAATCACAGCTGCATCTTTGAAAGTAATATAAGATCCCTGGAAACAGTTTAAATTCTTAGCCGTTATATCTGCATTCAAAGTGTGAACAGGCGCAATAATATGGTTTTAGTATGATGTTTTGGTCAGTCAGGCCAAAAATATTTCATAACCATGGCAGATTTTGGTTTTGGTTTAAATAAATCTTTTAATGATGCAAAAATATGTTTTTTGACTAGTAGCAAATGGTAAGGGTAATGGCAAGGAGGCCTTCTAACCTCAATAACTTGTGAGTCATATCTAATGATAAATTAAACTAAATGCTAGTGAAAACATGCAAACACAGCACAGTACGTAGTGTCTATGACTATAGACTATGAATTTTAATGTAAGCATTTTCTTCCAAGAAACCCTTTCAAAATGAATTTTTTTTAGCTTGCATAGTTATATTTCTGTACAGTTGTACAGAAACAAAGGACAGCTGCTGTGGGGTGAGAAAAAGTTTAAAAAGCTTGTTCTCATAAATTGGATCATATTGTAATTTAATTTGCTAGACATACAAAGTAGAGTCAGCATGTAAAAGTGAAAAGATCTTCTGTCTGTATTGATATAAAAAAAAAAACTGAAATATGTGGCATCCATTGTTATTCATTCTCCATTATTACATACCTTGTATAACCACTGTTCAGGGCAATTGCTCAAATAAACTTTGATAAAACATTTAATGTTATCACTTATAGTCATTGTCTTGCTGGAAGATGAATCTCCATCCCAGTCTCAGGTCTTTGACAGCCACTAAATGTGTTTTCAGACAGACATTCTGCAATATTCATCCATCCATTTTCTGAACAACCACACACAACCTAAGGACAATTTAGAGTGATCATGCAAACTCCATGCAGAACAGCCCTAGGTCAGGATACGAACCCACAACCTTCTTGCTGCAAGACAACAGTGCTAACCACTGTGCCACCGTGCAGCCCCTATATGTGAACAATTCCATTTTATTTTTTTCAAATACACTACATTTTTACCAGAACATTGCCTTTTTGGCTGCTTTCACATGGTAACAAAATGTACCACAATGGATACTGATGAATGTCCTGGGGGTGGGGGCGGTGCACATAAAGTATCATTTTCCTTCCACTTCACAAGTATGTGTTACTTTGTGTTGGGCTATTACAAAAAAACTATTTTTGGTAGAGTGGCAAATTGTGAAAAAATTGTCCTGAATACCAAAATGGTTCTCTACATCATGTATCTCTTCTTTTTTTCTGTGTCCTTGCTTGCTCCACTTCTCTGAACAGTAAGTCCTACCAGTAAAGGACAGACAGATCATGTTTGTACAAACTCAAGTGTGTCCTGTGCTGCTCTGTATATTCGTGTCTGCTCAAAGACCCCAGCATACATATTTCAGGTCCTGCGCAATGTCCAGGAAATCACAGAAACCGCCCCAGAAATGAACATTGTGTAAACAGCTCGTGACAAACTTCTGGAGGAGCCCTTCAACTGTCTATTTACATTATTAATTATGCTCTCTCTAGATAAGCTGCTTTCAGCAAGGGCGGAGTGCACATACTCAGTATTGTCTCTATGGTTTGCAACAAATGGTCTATGTCACTGCTTACTGTGTTTCAGCCACAGCCAAATACTTTGGGTTGATTAAAATCATGTCTCAATACATTGTTTTCAATAAACCAGACGATCTACAATCGTTTAATGTGGTCTTGATCAACTATTTCCCAGCTTTCTGAGGTATTAAAAAGTTTTTTCCTTTTGCTTCAGCTACTTTTTTACTCATCTTTTATTATGTCCACAACAGCACGTAGAGTGAAAAATAAGGAGGATGACATGGTGAGGACAAAAGAAATGTAAGGTCTAAAAAATAACAAAAGCAGATTAAGCATACTTTTGGCATTATGAAATCTCTGAGTAAAAACACACCAAGATTTAAAGACACAATACCGTAACTTTGCTGTCGCCCTCTCAAGGCATCAGTCCCTTTTGTAAATACAAATCTCTATGGAGCGCATCTGAAGAAGTGTAATGATGGCTATACAAGCTCACCAGCCAAAAAAACAAAACATCAAACTAATGGCGTGTCAGTTGGTAAACCGTCAAACAGTTTTCCCATCACTGTATTACATCATCATGCCCAAATAACTCCCGAACAAGCATTTATCACTTTTCAATCCAGTAGCAACACCACTAATTCATTATCCATACATCCTGTTCTATCTCTAACGCCTTATTTGCAGCGGCTGCACACACAAAACTGAAAAGTTGCAACACTGGGTTTTATAAGCTAATCCTACTTTGACCTAAGCTTAACAACAGTTTGACAGCAAATATCTTTAACAGCAGTTAGGGGAAATAAGTATTTCCTGACCTGTTTCATCTCATGTCTGCTGCTCTATGGGGCAGCAGAAGGAATATAGGGGTTGTTCCCTTCGTTAACAGTGCACCTCAAGCGGTGCACTGTTAACAAAGGGAACCTGGTCATGAGTTGAGAAGCTGGCACAGCTTCAGGGCCCAAGTCTGAGGCTCGACATGCTGCAACTTTCCCTACTCGTGATTCGTACCAGGCACGGAACGGATGTGCCAAGTGTAAATCAGGGGTTAACAAGTTTTCTCCAGTGGTGAAGCTCTGGCAGCTTTCAGCTTGGGAACTATGCTGCTCTTACAGCCCAGTTTCTGTTCCTCACTTCTTCTGATACTGTCTTCTTTGTTGGATCTGCCAAGTATCCAAACTGTGGGTTTGTTTATATCATTAGGTAGGGCATAGCATACAGTTGTAAACCGAAACTGAAATGTTAGCAGTGTCGGAAAGCAGCCAAACAACTGACAGTGTTTTTGTTCATGAGACAGTAAGTTTCATGTTGTGATGCACTCATTGATGTTTGTGTTTAGTCCTGAGTTTATTTTCCCTGCTTCTTTTTAAATATGGTAATGTAGTTACATGTTGTTTAGAGGGAAAACAATAAGAATACTCAGATGACCTAACATTCTACCAGAATTTAAATTCACCATGTACGCACAAATCTCCAGATGTGAAAATAATATTTATAATAATAATTTTTGTGCAGTAGTAACTCTTATCTGTGCATAAATATGGTTTTGTCTGTATCGGGCGATTGGTACATACGGACTTAAGGATTTGCATGCTAAGGAGCCGTTTGAATTAATAGGTTTAAGTTAGTGTAATTGAAATTGTTCGTGTGTAAATTGAATTTGTACTTCTAATTTTTGTGTGTGTGTGTGTGTACATTTTAGCAAACACTTGCAAGTACATGAGGCTCTGCTCAAAATGTATTTTACGGTGAACACATACAAGTAATAAAGTTAAACACAAACAGGCTGATACAAGTTCCAAATGGAAAAGTCAGAGCAAACTTCTGCTATAAAGTAAACAATTCATCCGCTGCTGCTTTACTCTTTGATCTGCTGTGGCACCACAGGTGATGCATTAGCAAAATTGTTGAGTGGAAGGGGGGTGGAGGAGGGATGTTTGGGAGAAGTCTTGGTAACTTTGATTTAAAAAATCCCTCTCTCCCTCAAATTATCCAGACAGCATTTTTAGGATTTCAATAAATTTTTTATATTCGATTTATGGTGGAAATTTTTATATTTTTATCGTGTATAACTACTGCACAGGGAAGCATTTGGTAGCACTGTTGCCTTGCAGCAAGAAGGTCCTGGTTTTGAATCATGGCCTGGGCTCTTTCTACATGGAGTTTGCATGTTCTCCCTCTGCATGTTTGGGTTCCCTCCAACTTCAACTCCAACTTCCTCCCACAATCCAAAAACTTGACTGTTAGGTTAATTGTTCTCACTAAAGTGTCTTTACTGTAAGTAAGAATATGTTTGTGCATGGCTGTTTGTCCTGTTTATCTTTGTGTTGCTCTACAATGGATTGGCGACCTGTTCAGGTTGGACCCCACCTCTCGCTCAAAGACTGCTGGAGATAGGCACCAGCCCCCCTGGAACCCTGCAAAGGATAGACAGTTTATATATGGATGGATATTTTATGTTACATAATTTTTTATTGCTTTTAATAATAAGAGCAGGTTTATTACTCATTTAGTTTCCAGACTTTGGTTGTCGGACCAGAAATATTTGTAGACAACCAAGTTTATTTTTTGTAAGGAAGGAAAAAGTTGGAATACTTTTCTCAGCCAGCTGGTTTGCTCTGTGCAGTACCATGATGTATTAATCAATTTGATTGACCCTGACCCTGGGAAACCGGCCCATGCTGGCAACAAATTAAGTGAATCTTGAATTTAGGTTTTAGCAATTAGGAGGGGAAAAATCCAGCAAATACCTAAGACAGAAATGAAAGAAAAAGTTTGTTCTTTTTTCAACGTGGACCTTATTTTTAGCAAAATTTTGTAGGTGACGGAGAGCCCTCACATCGACTAATAATAGTACTGCGTCAATCAGTCTGTGTAAAACAGAGTAGTATAAACTAGGCTTTAGTCCAGTTGGTCATTTGGTTAGTGCAATTTGGAAACACAGAATTGCAAACCATGTTGATGTCTAGAGTAGCAAGTTCTTTCTTCCAATGAACAAAAACCCAACATTCGTGTTAATATGGCTTGGTATGGAAGCGATCAATCTCTGGTTCTGCTGAGGTGCTCAGGGAGCCCTGCCTGCTTTGATAGTGGCCTTCAACTCATCTGCATCATTGAGTCTAGTGTCCCTCATATTCCTTTTGACAGTACTCCACAGATTCTCTATATGGAGCTCACGTGAATGTGTAGAGTGGTTGCTGGTCAATCAAGCACAGTTTCAGCTTTGGCAGCGTTGGTCAGTACATGGTTGAAAATAAAATCATCAAATTTTTTAAGCTTATCAGCATCAAAGGCTTTAAATTAGCCAGATGGCTGTGTTTACTGTGGACTTCAGAAAACCTAGGAATTATCTGTGTCTAGTTGCTCTTGCTTCAGTCCACTCTTTGTGAAGTTTCCACCAAATCCTGAATAGGTTTTTTGCTTGAGAATCCCCTCAAGGCTACCTGCTGCTGGTGTACATTTTTCTACCATACTGATTTTTCCTTCCTCTCAACTTTCTATAAATTTGCTTGGGATTTGGCACACTGTAAACAACCATCTTCTGTAGGAATAACCCTCTGTAACATACCATCCTCTCAGAGGATGCTTGGAGTCTTCTCCATGAATGTGTTGCCTGTAGACCCAGATTGAGATACTATTTAGAGGCACCTATGCAGGTGTTTTGAGTTAATCAGATAACTGTGGTTTGATGCCTTGAGTTTCCAATATTTCCCTTTTACAAAGTATTCCAATTTTCTGAAAGAAAGGATTTTGGGGTTTTATTATCTGTGAGCAATAGTCCGAAAATGGCTGTGTAGCAGGAGAAAAAGAGTCTTTGAGGTGTATGAGAAGGAGAGAAAGGGCTCAGAGGAGAGAAACAAGACGAGAGTGTTTTACAGAATAATATTTCCAACAATGGCGTGTGCTGACAGCACAGGTCAGGCTCCCCACTGATTCCTCCATTGCCAAGTTTCTACTTGGCAGGTAGGCTAATGTTTGGGCTTACTTTGTAAGGGATCACACAGGTGTTGATTTTTTTTATTATTTTTTTTGATGTATGGACATTTAGCGACGGTCCCTACTCCAAATGTTGATCTGTTGACCTAATATACAAAAATAATACTAAAAAGAAAATTCTTCTCAGAGACAAAGAAAACAGCCAAACATTGATATTGTTCCACAATAACAGGCTCAGAGGTGAAACTGATGAAATTCATATCCATCCTTCCCCAAATTTCATATCAACTCAGCTATTCTCTGTGTCCTATGCCTCCTTCATATCACTGCTTGGATATTTCTGTGTGGACTGACCAGAGTTCTTCCCCTGCAAACCATCCTGACTGCCATGCAGCAGAGAAGCAGTCTACTCCACTAATATAATAGACCAATCCAGTAGAGATTATAATGTCAACGAGTACATTGGATATCCAGTACAATCTGGTGTATACAACTAAAACACTGTACACCCTTAAGTTATTAGTTTCTTGACGCACCTTTCTGATGCTTTATTTACAGTGTTGGGGAGTGACGGAATACATGTAACGCCGTAACGTATTTAGAATACTAATTATGAGTAAATTTATTCCGTTAGAGTTACTATTTTTAAACATGGTATTCAGAATATGGTTACTTTCATAATACCATTGAAATACACTTGTGTTTTCTACTTTCTATCTGAAAGATGAAAATATAAAATTTCATTGATTTTTTTTTCATCCTAAATTGTTGTTTTAATCAAATGGAAAATATTGTCTTTTTTATTGTTTCTCTGTTTTTAACTTTTACACTCTTGTATATTTGAGTCATTTGCCACCAAATCATGTCAAATACTTTAAATTGCCTTGTTTGTTTAGTTTCCACATTAAAGCTGTCTAAAGTTAACAGTCAAGAATATCAGAAACAACTAAGGTTATAGAACTTTTCTTGCATGTGCAATGTGAAAAAAAGTAATTTATTTTTTAAACAAATGTGACAGGACGTCTGTCACATTAAATATGGTAGAAGTATACAAATTATCCCCTCTGCGAGGAGGTAGGGTGTTCATGCCCATCTGTTTGTGTGTTAACAACTAATCTAAAAAGGTTATGGATAGAATTTGATTTAATTTCAGGAAATGTCTACAAAAGACCCAGGAACAGTTGATTAAATTTTGGTGTTGATACAACATGAAGTGTGCATCTACCCACAGACTAACTGTCCCATCTTTGACTCATCTCATCTCTCAGAGACCTCACATATGGCTGAGGTCACGCAGCAGCACTGCTTGAGTTGGAGCATGCAAAGCAAATTAATCGAGCATGCACAAATTCTCACCTCTCTGCTGGAACAGCAAAGGGACAGAAAACACACACACATTTTATTGGAAAAGTATTCTAAATTAGAATTAGATAACACTATAGAGATGGGAGAATGAGTAGCCTTGGCGGAAGTCTGCACTCTGAGTGTTTTTCTAGTTTATTATGGTATTATCCCCCACCGCAAACACCTGAAATTCTATCACAGCAGTGTACAATTTTGAGAACAAATGCGTTATTAATACGTGAGCCTACTGTCATCCCTACTGATGTTTTTTGTAGTTTATGAGATATAACTTGCAAAGCACACTGGCTTCATGTCTAAAAATAAATTCTGGGCATAGCTGATTCAGTTAATTTCTTTCGCAAGTTGATGGTTGTAGTGCTGTTTCAGTTCTTTCTTTTTTTTGAAAAGTTTAAGAAACTTTTAAAAACTTGAATTCAAGAGCATAACAGCAGGTTTTAGGTTTAATGAAACAACTATCAGATCCAAATTATACCCTAAAACAGGAAAGAGCACAACATGAATGAATAGTTGAAGTTGTGAGCCTGCAGCAGGTGTGAGGGTGCTACACCAAACAATGAGAAAGTTAGAAACACTTAGTTTGAGTGATAAGAATACCGATTAGTAACCAAGCAGCTCTGTATATCTGGACTTCATCTGAAACTTAGTAATGCCTGGTTGCACTCAAACATAAAAAAGAAATCTACATCTAAACAAGAAAACCCAACTATTTAAGGTCTGCCAGGGCTCCTGTGTGACGGACAGGAAACTCAGAAGGACTCCCCACAAAGATCACACATGATAGTACGGAGGTTTTATGCAGCATGTTTTACTGGTAAAATCGGAAAAACCAACAGACTTCCAAGTTGACCTCTTTTGCTCATTCTAATGTATGACTTTTTGAGTAACTCTGGTATTTAATGCTGTCAAATAACTATATCAGACACAGCATTATTCCCTGTTTAATATCTTGCACATGCTAAGCTTGTATTTTGGCACAAACACAATTTATTACCTCCTCTTCAGCAATTGTGAACTCTGGACCCCTAAATCATACAAATAAATATGTTTGTGCGTACTACATCATTGATGACCTCACAACTTCAGGCAGATCAATTACAGGTTAGTTCGTCTGTACCAATGCCTGATGATATGACAATATATTTGTACCAAAAAGTGAAAGAAGCCCCAATAAAATACAAATAATTTATAACTATCTACACCACTCACTACCCATCACAGAGACTGGCAGCTCGGTCCGGGCCTCACAGTTCTTGAGGGTGCACAACACACAAAAGCACATTTTCTTGACTTTACTGATTGTGGCGGGATCTAAAAGTATTCCTCCCTCTGGAGCTCAGATGACTCATCCGTCTAAAGATGAACCCTTTTGCTTTTCATACCAGAAAAAGTTTTCACTGGAAAATGCACAGCAGAAGGAAACGGGGGGACATAGAAGATGAGACTGGCAGGTCATGTCTCAGCATGACAGTAGATAGAATTATTTTTATTGAGGTCGGACTCAGTTTGGTTATGTCTGTGTAGATTACCAGCAGGCTCTCCATGTCGATGTGTGTCAAGGCCATTAATGCATTTTACACTTTGAATTTCTTGATCTGCTCTGCACTCACATGAATTGTCAATGAGATAATGCGCAAGAGTTATTAAGGGGCTGTGTGTGTGCAATGAAATATTCATGGATAAGTACTCAGAACTCCGAAGAGGGTAGAGCACAAACAGCACCTCACTAGAAAAGGAGAAAAAAGCCCCCAAGGAATAACAGCGAGGGAGCATAACAAAGATAGAATGAATAAAAGAGGGGCAAAGAAAAGAATACAGAGAATTTTATTTATAGTGATGTAATATCTTAGATGGCCTGACATGCCAGATTTATCTAAAAAGACAATGAGGATCAATCTATATTTATCTTTGTTGTTCAGTACACATTCAAACTAGCTGTCCATCTACAATATAGTAGCAAATCATCTCAAATTTAACATTTTGGCTTTCTTTCATTTGGTTGTTTTATGTTTGTGCCTTTCTAAACCTCCTTCACGCAAAAATACAGCAAGTCTGCAGCAATTTGAAAAAATAACAATGTCTTCTTGTTCAACCTTTTAAATTACCAGTAAAAGCAAAGTATTTGATCAAATAACCCTCATTACATGTTTACCCTTTTAAATTAATGGCAAAGTATTTATTGAAATAATCCTCATTATAATACAAACCCAAAATGTACTTAATAAACAGCAAAAAAATAATACATCCATTCATTATATAGCAACTTATTTTAGCAGGGTCACTGAAAGGGGTTAGGGTTAGGGTTAGGGTATATGGCACTGTACTTTTCAATGAAGATAACTTTAAACTAGTCTTAACTTTAAAGAAACACACGCTATACATTGCTAATGTGGTAAATGACTATTCTAGCTGCAAATGTCTGGTTTTTGGTGCAATATCTACATAGGTGTATAGAGACCCATTTCCAGCAACTATCACTCCAGTGTTCTAATGGTACAATGTGTTTGCTCATTGGCTCAGAAGGCTAATTGATGATTAGAAAACCCTTGTGCAATCATGTTCACACATCTGAAAACAGTTTAGCTCGGTACAGAAGCTACAAAACTGACCTTCCTTTGAGCAGATTGAGTTTCTGGAGCATCACTTTTGTGGGGTCAATTAAACGCTCAAAATGGCCAGAAAAAGAGAACTTTCATCTGAAACTCGACAGTCTATTCTTGTTCTTAGAAATGAAGGCTATTCCATGCGAGAAATTGCTAAGAAATTGAAGATTTCCTACAACGGTGTATACTACTCCCTTCAGAGGACAGCACAAACAGGCTCTAACCAGAGTAGAAAAAGAAGTGGGAGGCCGCGTTGCACAACTGAGCAAGAAGAAACAGACGCCTCACAGGTCACCAACTGGCATCTTCATTAAATAGTACCCGCAAAACACCAGTGTCAACATCTACAGTGAAGAGGCGGCTGCGGGATTCTGGGCTTCAGGGCAGAGTGGCAAAGAAAAAGCCATATCTGAGACTGGCCAATAAAAGAAAAAGATTAAGATGGGCAAAAGAACACAGACATTGGACAGAGGAAGACTGGAAAAAAGTGCTGTGGACGGATGAATCCAAGTTTGAGGTGTTTGGATCACAAAGAAGAACGTTTGTGAGACGCAGAACAACTGAAAAGATGCTGGAAGAATGCCTGACGCCATCTGTTAAGCATGGTGGAGGTAATGTGATGGTCTGGGGTTGCTTTGGTGCTGGTAAGGTGGGAGATTTGTACAGGGTAAAAGGGATTCTGAATAAGGAAGGCTATCACTCCATTTTGCAACGCCATGCCATACCCAGTGGACAGCGCTTGATTGGAGCCAATTTCATCCTACAACAGGACAATGACCCAAAACACACCTCGAAATTGTGCAAGAACTATTTAGAGAAGAAGCAGGCAGCTGGTATTCTATCGGTAATGGAGTGGCCAGCGCAGTCACCAGATTTGAACCCCGTTGAGCTGTTGTGGGAGCAGCTTGACCGTATGGTACGCAAGAAGTGCCCATCCAATCAATCCAAATTGTGGGAGCTGCTTCTAGAAGCGTGGGGTGCAATTTCTCCAGATTACCTCAACAAATTAACAGCTAGAATGTCAAAGGTCTGCAATGCTGCAATCGCTGCAAATGGAGGATTCTTTGATGAAAGCAAAGTTTGATGTAAAAACAATCTTATTTCAAATAAAAATCATTATTTCTAACCTTGTCAATGTCTTGACTCTATTTTTTATTCATTTCACAACGTATGGTGGTGAATAAGTGTGACTTTTCATGGAAAACACAAAATTGTTTGGGTGACCCCAAACTTTTGAATGGTAGTGTACAATTCTATTTATTTCTACTTTTGATTACTGAAAGATGTCTAAATATGTTTTTAATTATAAACAAATTATAATGAATACAATAAACAGAAATTAGTGTAACTAATCATTATTAACATTTAGCATTGACAAAACACATTTTCTTACATTTCATTGAACTAAAATACATTTTAAATTTACACATTTAAATATTAAGAGGTTTCAAAGATTTGTTATATTATTGAATGGTTCAGAGACCACAGAGCAGCAAATCGTTACAGGGTGGCCTTTTATTGTGGGCAGTATAAGGTACACTTGTGCACTAATCATGATGTCAGACTAGCATCTTGATGTGGCACACCTGTGAGGTGGGGTGGATTATCTCAGAAAAGCAGAGGTGCTAAATATCACACATTTAGACTGATTTGTGAACAATGTTCGAGAGAAATGGTAATATTGTGTATCTGGAATGAATTTTAGATCTCTTAGTCCATCTCATGAAAAATGGGAGCAGAAACAAAGGTGTTGCGTTTATATTTTTGTTGAGTGTATTTTCAATTCCTGCCAATGTGTTCTACACAAATGAACTGACTAAAAGTAATTTCCTTGCTAAAAACGGTCTTGCTGCCAATTTGTTTTTTCGTTTTTGTCTTAAAAGGATGATCAATTAAAATAAGACAAAAATTCAAACATGCCAAATTCTACATTAAAGTAGTGCTTTTTTCCCCACAACAAAGGCTTACTCTAATCCTTCCATTGATGCCTTTTTTTAGTGAGATAAACAGAACAGCTAAATTGTGTGTTCCCTTGGTCAAACAGCAGTAAACCTACTTTTAGCGATTTAATGAAGAAATCAGAATAAAACTGGGTCCTAGACACTCCACAAATCAGTGTAACATTTATTTATATTACATTTATGTTTTCGTCATAATTAATCCTTTCTGGATCATAGGGGGCTGGTGCCGATCTCAAGCAATCAATAGGCAAGAGAGCCCAGAGAGATTGCAGTCCATCGCAGTGTTCCACAGAGACACACTGGACAGAAAAAAAACATCCATGCATGCAGTCAAATCTAAGGGCAATTTTAGACCAGCCAATTAACCAAAAATGAATGTTGCTGTATGCTGAAGGAAAGCCCTAATCCCTGAATGTACTCAGAAAAAATATCCCCCTGGATTCATTCTCATGACCTTTGTTGCTGTGAGACTGCTCCATGAAGCTGTAATATGTATGTATAGCTAAAAGGAGTTATTGGACCTGAGAAATAATGTTTCCAATACAATTAGACCAGGCAAATGTAAGAATATGTGGGATCTAGTTTGTTTTATATAGACAATCAGATGTTTCCACATACCTTCAAAACGTGAAAATGAACTTAAACTCACACATACACTGCACTCAGCAGGTAAAGCACAAACAGTATGCAAATTGAATGTGTCACCTGGGACACAGCAGAGGTTGTGCTGTTTTTAGTTCTGTAAGTGCCCAAGATTTTTAATGCAAAAAAAAACAATCTATGTCTATCTATGCCCCTTGGGCTATCGGCTTGATAGCCCAAGGGGCTTCGATGTGGAAGTCAAAACATTTTAAGTATTCATACGCTTTAAAGTTTTTGCACATTAAAATATTATAGTTAAAGGGAGAACAAATGATAGCTTTTGGTAAAATTGTTACCAGCAAGATAAAAAAAAAAAAAAAAAAAAAAAACTGAAAATGAGTAAAATTAATTGCATCAGAGCTTACCTACTTAGTAAAAAGTGTCCAAATATGTAATGTCTCATTGTAAATCCAGCTGTTCTGTTTCTGACCTCAGATGTTTGTTAGAGAATATTAGTGATCAAACAGGATAATAAAGGCAGAGAAACACAGCAGACAGGGCAGGGAAAAAGTTTAGGAAAAGTTTGAAGCACAGTTGGTTTATAAACCCATATCCCAAGCTTAAAAATGCTAAATATGAAAAAACTCTAAACTCATCCATCAAATCTGACAGGAGAGCATTATTCAGAGAAGCACCCAGTAAGTAACACTGGAGGAGTTCCAGAGTTTCACAGCTCAGGAGGAACAATCTAATGATAACTATTAGATGGGGACTCCATAAATCTGATTTGGAGAAAAAAGTAAATATTTTTCTTGAACATCAATCGATCATCATGGACTGAATAGTCAATACAGAAAATGAATGGAATTTACTTAATATAAATTCAATAATAATAATAATAATAATAACAATAATAATAATAATAATAAATTTCTTCTTTTCATCCCCCAGTGCAAAAAGGGAATTGATCATTTACTAATCTAATTTTTTTTAAATATCTGATGTCAGTATTGACCCAAATAATCCTAAAAATGTTTTGCATAGTAAACCACTCCTAATATCACCTTGAACACACCATCTTGTCACTGAAACATAATGGTGGCATCATGATAGACATTGAAAATCCAAAAACTAGCTGTTTCCCCGACTAAGAATTTACACATTCAAATCAGAATTGTCTAATCTCTCTATTGTCGACTGATGGTTAAATGATATATATGTGCAGGCTTCTCGAGGGACGGTTGTATGCTGCAAAGACTTATGCGTAATATGTTCGTCTTAATTGCAGAAGTTCTCTGTTTAATATTATAGTTTGTGTTCCAAATGTAGTTGTGTTTTTTAGCGATCCTTAGAGGTATGTTGTTTTCCTTGTTTGGGGATTTTTGTCCTTGAACCATCTTAGAGAGGGCAGTGCACTGGAGTGGCGTTTCTGCCCTGACTGTTATATTGTCCTCTGTTTCTGCCCGTTCATGCAAGAAGTGCAAAGAAAACTGCCCCGTTGTGGTCGTGCGGTGTACAGGACATGAGGAGTGAAACCAAAACTGTCTCTAGTGACTAATTTGCTGAGTGTCGTCACAATGTTTTTTATTGAACTCTTCTTTAGTTTGACATTTCATTCTACAGGATTATTATACTTGAAGGCTGTCTATATCTTCATATGTAGTTATGTGTGCAATTGCATATTGAGCATCCCCATATTGCCAAAATGGTATGACTCTCATTTCACCTGCGAAGATTCGACCTTGGGTTTTGTGGTCGATCAAGCTCTGCATATAGATACATTGAAACTTGGACTATTCTGGGTGATCCCTACCAAAAACCCATTAGAAAATGAAAAGATACAAGAGCTTGGACATTTAGCAACACCAGCCAGAGCTACAATAGAATGGTTCAGATTGAGGACATTCATAAATTTTTGGCTCAGGGAAAGTCCATTACTAAATCAAATGGGGAATTTGTGGCAAGCCTTGAAAACTGATCTTCACAGACACTCAACATCAGGTCTGACAGACCTTAAATCATAAAAAAAGAAATGGTCTGAAGATATGCAAAGCTCCAGGCATACTCCAAAAAACCTTTAGATGTAATTGCAGAAAAATAAACGTCACAAGATATTGACTAAGGGAGGCTGAATGTAATTACAAGCTATACTTTTGACATTTTGCTGTAAATTGTGAAAACTGCATTTCATTTTATTGCATACACCTTGTATTGGCCTATTGCATAAAATACTGGCTTTAGTGTGACATGTGGTATAAATAGTTCTGCAAGTTCCACCATTTTGAAACTCAGCTAACAGTTGGTACTTCAAAGAGATTTTCCCAGCATTCCTTCTGCTACATGTGTCCATCCTGCTGTGGATTTTGCTCAGCTAGCCTGAAAATCGAGCTGCACCCACCTTTAAGTCTATTCCCTTGTCTCTTCAACACCCAGCCCCTCCACATCTTTAGATAAGTGACGTGTCTGCCTGTTAGCGCACAACCTGAGATGGGTGTCAGCTGCAATCTGGACTGCTCTCTGCAGAGAAACACTGCTGCTCAAAACTGCAGAAACAATTACAAACGATAGGTCCCAAGGTCGACAGAGCTGTCAGGCCGAACTCCTTAACTTCTACTACCAGCCCTCCCCACGGCATGGATGATAAGGAAAACACAGGCACAGGTGTTAATCGAGGGCACTATGCAGAACAGAGAGTTCCCGCATACAGCTCATTTCCATCTCTATTATTCATGCAACTGCTCCTTGATTTGCTCATTGAATTGTTTCTCTTTGGCACTAGCAGGGTGTTCCAATGCTGCAAGGGCCTGTTCCTCATAAACATTTTATTGATGCTGAAATAAAAAGCCAAGCAACATACCCCACTCTGTGCTTATAACAAGAGATGGCTTTTGGATCCTGGGGAAAACACTGAAAAGTGTCACACCTGTGCTTAAACTGTCCCTCAGGAAACAGTGGGAAAAGTCGCTCAAAAAGGTGAGAAAACAGCATACAGGGAGTGATTAAGGGGAATTAAGCACTCTGCTGGGAGAGAATTTATGTACATGTTGCCCTTTATTTACACATCATGTCTAAACAAAATTGTGAAACGGGAGGTTACTTCAGCCTGTGACAAAGGTCACATTTCCTCATGCAGGAAAACTGCTTCCTGGAGAGTTCAGCTGTAGGATTTACTTCACCAAAGTTTGGCGTTCAGATCTCCACACATCACCAAGGGTCTGAGCATAGCATACAGCACAGAGACACCAACACATAGAACCATAACTCACTTAATAGAGGTCATGCGAGTCATGGTGGCAGTTACAGCGCTGAACCCTCCTCCAGTATGTGCAGCCTAGGGAAGCTTGCTTCAGGCTGGTCAAAGTTGTAATTTGTTGAACTCTGACAGTGGTACTCTGTCCAATATGGACAGCATCTAGCAACGTCTAACTCCTTCACAATCGCTATACTACTTAGCTCTCATCAGTCTCCTCTCCCTTGTGACCATAGCTAAGGAGTTAAGAGTCCATCTTGTAATTGGAGGCTTGCCAGTTCAAGCCCCAGTTCCAATTGTCTCTGTCATTGCGCTCTTGGGTAAAACACTTCATTCGTTGCCTTGTGGTGGTGGTCAGAGTGGCCCTGTGGTGACAATGACCAGCCTTCCCTCTATCAGTGCGCTCCAGGCCAGCTGTAGCTACAACGTAGCTTGCCATCTCCAGTGTGTGAATGTATGCATGAATGAGTGAATGACTGAATGTAGAGTGAGGCTCGTTGGGGTCCGTAGGGTCAAGGCGCAATACAAGTATAGGCCATTTACCATATGTTTCTTTTCTTCCTCATTGCCTTGTTTGTAAAATGTGTTAGTTTCAGTACAAGAATAGTGACTTTTTGCCAATAACTACTTGTTTATTTAACAATTTAATAGTCTGTTTTACAGCCAAAAGCTCACCATATGCCTCATTTGATCTGAAAGCATTGTAACGAAGAGTACTATGGGGACCAAAAAATATTATTAACCTACCTAACCGTGGACTGACAAGGAAATTTTCACTAATCCCCTTTGGTTGGCGCCATTATGCACCCTCTCTGAAATTTAGATATTGATATGCTCTCACTCCTTCATTTGTTGTTGTTGTTTTTTGTATAATACAAGCATCACTGCAGAATTTAATTGAATTACGTTGTTTCATTCTCAGTCATTCTCAGTCTCCCTCTTCTAAAAACTAAGTGTTAATCTGCTTTTTCCATTCTAAAAGTCAACAACTGTGTCCAAGTTTAAACCATCTGAAATATGTTATTTTCAGATTAAAGAAAGGCATTCGGGATTTCAAGAACAACCCAAGAACCATAGAGGTTCAAGCCTTGCATAAGCTAGCAGATACTTAAACACTAATATAACTGTCTGCGCTGAAATTTACAGTTTTCCACAACCACACCAAATGTCTTCCGGAGTAAGGCTTTATGGTAGAATGAGAACACTTGTCAGGAGTTTTGACTGCCCAACCTGTGGTTGCAAGCACAACGAGCAGCCCAGTGTTGGCCATTATGGAAACTGGTGATCAGTCCATCCAAAATATATTGATGGGGCAGAGAAGCTGCTCCAGAGAAGCTGATTATCCCACTGCACTGGAGGACTGAGAGGTTCAAGAGATCTCTTGTCCCCATTAATATTTGGCAACATAAAACCCCGTCCAATTGAAGCGGCTCATGAACTGGACTGTTGTCTGATCCCATCTGATTCCATAAAATATTCCATCCATCCATTATCTATAACATTTATCCTATTTATCCTATCTCCAGTGATCATCGGGTGAGAAGTACAGTACACCCTGGACAGGTCGCCGGTCCGTCGCAGATCGACCACCTCAAATCAATGGAAATAATTTGGTGTTTAAAGTAAAACGTTGCTCCCCAATCCACACCTAAGCAGACCAACATTAACCGTCTAGAACAGCCACAACCTCAACCATATTGAAGGTTTACAATTAAAAGCCAGGTGCATGGCTGAAAACCAACAAGTAATTTCTGGCAAAAAAAATAAGAGTTGACCAAAGCACATTTAATGGAATATTGTAAATATTGTAGAAGGTACAAACATATATCAGATCAATCATGTCATGTTATTATTCTAGATTCATTTAAGAAAATGCATAATAATTTAAAGTTTGTGAATCCATTTCTTTAAAAAACACAAAAAAATAAATAAATAAATCACTACAGCTCTTTACGATCAGTCCACCTGGAGAAAAGCCTTACTTGAGGCCTACTGTTATGCTACTCATCCTGATACTGAGTGTATGTAAACTGCTGAAAAACACTGGTGACCTCAAATACGTCTATTTTAAGGGAAATGCTTCATATATTTTATTTTATTAAATAAAAGTTCTGTTTTGTAACTGTGGCCAACAAAACTTTTTCATTAGACACATTTTAAAAATATAGCAAAACCATTTCCTGCATAAAAGAAAGCAAACATCACTCTAAATAATTTGCAAATGCAAAGTGCCTTTCATTAATGAACCGTGCTTGTAGTTGCATTTCAGTGCACCTGCTAAGAGACAAAGTGCTGATGTGAAGGGAAGAGTTATCAACCCTTTCTGCATTTGAAGTGCTATTTGATCCACGAAGAGAGACAGGGATAAATGCTAAAGGAGTTTTCGCAGTTGAGAATGTGCCAGATTTGTGTTTGAATAACTTTGAATACAATGCAAATAATACATTGCACAGGGAACAGCAGGCAATTTATGTAGACTGAATAAGACAGGTGAGGCTCGAAAGCAGCACTGAAAATTAGATTAAAGAAAACTAAAAGTCTAAATTCTCAAGTGGAAATATTAATAAGTAAGAAGCATTTTAAAATGACAGAATAAATGTTTCTACATAAAGAACTTGACTTTGAAATAACTGCTATTTTAAAACGGGTTGTTTGTAATCATAAGAAATTTTTTTTTTTTACGTCAAATAAATGAGGGTGTTTAGTAACAGCTGCATCAGAACTGTATGTCTTTGAGTACTTGCTTTTCTTCATAAAAAATACCTTTTATAATTCTGGTAGTTAAACGATTGGGTATAGTGGGACTCAGAAAAAATAAGGAAAATAAAATAGAGATGGACCAGTAAATCAGCTGGGGACCATAACTGGACAATTTCAGCTCCATCAGCCCTAAGCAGTGAACCGTCGCTCAGTGAATAAACCATACCTAAGCCCAAATGGTTCTTGATAACTACCAGACGCTTCAGTAAGAAATTGTTAAAACAGTATTTCACAGTTAGCTCAATACCACCCTAGCTTTACACAACCAAAACTAACTTTTTAACCCACAAATCAGCTGGTTAAACACGTACAACTCTCCAGGTGGGACAGCTGCATAAAAAAACTTAAAAAATCAGTTATAAATACTGTAAAAAAGGCAGCAGGTCAGTTCACTTGCCTAAAACAAATACTGTAGATGAATCCCCAATGCCATAGGAATTTAGCTGGGCTTCATCCTGGGAAGGGTGTGTGTGTGTGTGTGTGGGTGTGGGTGTGTGTGTGGACCTGGTATTACTATCTTTGTGGAAGTTTACTATCCAAGTGGGGACCGACCTCCCTTGTGGGGACCAAAATCCCGGTCCCCACAAGTTTGAAGCAATTTTTGAGGCTTAAAATTTGGTTTTAGTGTCAGGGTTACACTTAGGTTATGGTTAGGTTGGGGTAAGGGTCAGGGTTAGGCATTCATTTTTGATGGTTAAGGTTAGGGTAAGGCGCTACGGAAAACATTATGTCAATGAGAAGTCCCCACAAGACATAGAAACCCAACATGTGTGTGTGTGTGTGTGTGTGCGTGTGTGTGTGTGTGTGTGTGTGGACTTAATGTCTCATTGGTGGTAATCTACATTGCATCCTTCCGAGTGGAGTCTACCTTTTATAGCAACACCCCTTCTATGTACATTTACATACTATATAGTATTTCAAAGGTAAGATTCTTGAGATTACAAGGATTTATGCTAATCAAGGAAACAATCATAACTGTAGATACATTGAACCATTTGTCAGACCATTCAGGAAGCAAGCTAACTCACTATTTGAAGCCACATATCAGTAACAGAACCAAGCAATATCAAACTTTTTTTTAATGTCCACAATCTGTAGCCCAAAAGAGGCCCAATCCCTTAACTTTTTTCTATTTCTCACAAAGTTATCATAAATACTATAAGCATGGTCATAATAGCCTAAAATTAACTCAATGCCCTTCTTCTTATTTTTGTGTTATTGGCAGCTGGCAAAAAACAAATTGGTGCATTACTGCCATTGATTGGTATGGAGATCGAACCCGCGACAGCAATTCATGGATTTTGTCAAACAGGAATGAAAGGCTTTGATTGCAACATTCATCAGACCTTCCTGTCCTCACACATTCTTTCAAAAACATGAAGTTCAAATTAAGAAACTTGAATGAGTGATGCTTACTGTATCAAAAATTCAGAAAAGGTGAAACATCTCACGTGTCAGTAAGGCATGTATTGTTAGCTACAGTGTGGTATTCCATGCTGCAAAACAAATATGCAATTTGACTAATTGGTCTAGGGTGACCAATCGTCCTCTTTTCCCTGGACCCTGGGGATTTCATAGCTTGATGAAACAGGAAGCTATTATGTAACCTATTGGACGGCAGCTCTGACAGATAATGTACAGGTGTAGTTCCGCTATTAAAAGGACAGCACAGACGTTCTAACCTAGATATGCAGTGTTACAGGCTAAATACCAAGAATTAAAATTAACTTCAGGTAACAGACATTAAGCTGAAACTGACTAGTGAACACATCTGCTTCAGAAGACATCACTCTTGACTTCTCCAACTTGTAATTAGAGAAATTATGATTTAAAAATATACAGTACGTGGAAAAGAAAAGAATGCATGAGAAGTCATATGTCCAAGGCAAAAATGAAAAAAAAAAGTCATAACAAGAAACCTCAGCAGGAATCCCACTATTTGATTACACACAACTAGGTGTGCATTTCAACTCCATGTGGAGCAGGAGGAACTTGTGAGACTGTGCTTTCAGGCCACAGCAGTTGAACTAGCCTATTCATATTTTAAGTCCAATCATTTGGTTTTATTTTTCAAATGTAGTTCTCCGTTTGGTTTGGTGGTAGAATATTATTTCAAATTAATAAAAAAATAAATACTATTAAATATATTTTCATTTAATAAATTGACAGGTACAAAATAGGTTTTAGTCTGTAAAAATGACCGAGAATTTCAAGAATTTCTAGCGCGACCTCTGATTTGCACATAGCATCAAGAATGGTTTCTAAGTACTCCCAGATTTCAGATGGTGTTTTTGGCTTTCTACAACTTTTAGAACATCCTTTTCTATATTTTTCCCAATACTTATTCCCTTTAGTCATTTTATTTATTTGTTTATGTGGATATTGTGTCTTGTTGTTGACATCTGGTATACATTTTATATTAAAAGTCTGGGTAAAGAAAGAAAATATTTATTTGTTTTCAAAACGTATTTGATGTAAATTCAGTTTTTAAAAAATCTAGACTCTTTTGTTTCACTATATAGTGCAATGTCACTAAAGCATTCCTGTAGCATTGTAAATACTGTTTTTGTGGGATTTTTTAAATGTGTGACATTTTCCAATAAATAATGTCCTCAGTGCCTCTACTCTCTTATCCTAGGAGCTATATTTTTTCTCTTTAACCTATCGTTTCACTAAAATTTCTATTTGTGAGTTTAATTATTTTCACACTAGCTGCTTACTAAGTGTTCGTTATTCTTCTTAAACCTAGTTGACTTTGTCAGCTGCTGTATGGTGGTTAATCCCGGTATATAAAGCTGTTTCGAGAAGGCCTGAGAGGTTCGTTAGAGAACATCAGTAAACTCTAAGATCTCTATAAACACACCATCAATGTTTTCCTTGTGTTGGTAATACGCAGAGGGGATGCTGCTCTTGAGAATGGAAATGGAAAAGCTGGTCAAACTCTATGGGAAAATAATTGTTAAAGAAGCTTGCCAGAAGTAAAATGCTTACATTTTAGGTGTAATGTTACCACCCAGCATTGAAACAATCTTAAACATGCACTCAAAACTGCAGTAGCTTAAAGCTTATTCATGTGTTAAAATGGTCCAGTCAAAGTCTTGACCTCATTGCAACTAAAAATATGTGGCACAATTTAGAATATTTGTGAGCAGATCCTCTCCATCCAATCTGACAGCTTCAGGAAGGTTACAGAAAAAAACAGGCAAATATTTAAGTTTCTAGACTTTGCAGAGCACAACAAAAAGTGGTTAAAGAAAGTCTCCACAGAGGGATTATCTTAAATGTGGGCTACATTTTTCAACAATGAACCCTTCAACCACTATTTCACAGCTGCACTACTTTATGTTATTTTGGCACCTTAAATTTCGATAAAACAGAAGTGTGAGATTGTTTAGAGTTTTGTAAATGGGTCTGACTTTACTCAGCTGTCAGTGATGTTTAACTCCTGATGCCTCCTACTTACAGCGAAACAGTTCTGTTGGGTAGGAAGCTGGGCGGCAGGGTGTCCATCAAATCCACATCATCACAGAGCACTTTGAGTCGAACCTGATGCCTGCCCAGCTCCTTGGACCTCTCAGTCGAGCAGTGACAGCTGTCAACGATCAGATCCGGACAGTTTCTGCTGCTCTTGCTCGCCTCCCACAGCAGGGCTGCTATGCAGATGAAACCTAGCGCTCTCATCGTTGCTTGATGCTGCTTTTAAAAAAGGGAACCTTCTTCTGTTCAAGTTATGTCGTCCCAGCCGCTGCGACAAGTCGGGAGCATCTCACATCGCCTTCAGTAAAAGTGAAGTAATACCGGAACAAGTTGTCATTCCGTGTCGGTCACCTGCTGAGTCGCAAAGTGCTTCTAATCATTAGCTGAACTTCTGTTTGTGAAACCAAAAAGAAAGTCCCACCACTGTATGCTTCGCATGCTCAACTCCAAAGTGTCTTCGCTGCTTTGCGTGCGTAACGATAACTTCTAGTGTCACAGCACCAAAGTTGTGATAAACTTAGCTGCTGTGCGTCCTTCAGTCCACACCAAAATGGAGATAAATCAGCCAATCAAAATTACTCCTAGTGGTCAGCGTCAGGTCATTTTTTTCCGCTCCCAGCCGCTGGGCGCCGGGTTTCCAGTCACTACCGTCGCTGCGCTGTCTGTGCGCCCTCGGACTTGTTGCGCATGTGGCATCCAGACTGGGAGTCCCTCCCCCGCTGTGTCCAGAGCCTCCGGACAGGCTTTATTTTTTATCACGTGTGAATTCTGAAGATTATATTAAAGCAAACTGTCTCTTTCTCTTCAGAAATTATTTTTTGACCAACCCACTGCATCCGAACTCCTAGACATACAAAAAAGTCTCATCATGTACAGGTGCATGTAAATGAAATATATATATTTTTTAAAGTGAAGATTCATGTATTTCAGCAATTCAATTCACAAAGCAAAACTTACACTGAGTGATAGACTTCAAGCACGTATGACTGTTAATGCTAATGATTATTATTTACATCTTATGAAACCCCAAAATAGGGTTGTCGTAAAATTAGAATAAGGAAAACTACTTTTATTTCAAAAATTTGGATCCACAGAAACGCACGTATGTACTGCAGGAACCAGGACCTTAGTGGCTGTTTTTTCCTTTTGTTCAAAATGCTACTTTATTGCGGTGTTACATGATGGAGATTGGTCTGTGTCTCTGCTGAGGTAGTCATTTTGCTCATCTGCATATTTGCCGCACTTATCTTCTTCTTCACAATACTCCACAGACTCCCTGTGAGAATCAACACCAGACGAGAACATGGGTCCTCATGATATCTAAAGAAACATGAATCCTATGACTCTCCCTCTCCACACTTTCTCATTGAAACCTTTAGTAGGGTCATTTCAAGACAGGAATCTGAGAAAATTTTGAACATTTTATACTAAACTTTGGATTTTATGTGATCATTTATTTATATACATTTCAGATAAAATATTGATGTTAAAAGTATTTGATTTAAATACATAAACCAACATAATGTTATTTTGTTTAAGATTTCGACAAAGAGTTCTAGGAACATTTTGGAAATTTTAGAATAAAACTTTGAATTCTGTATAGATTTAGAATTTAAGCTTGACACTGCTAATATTGTTAAAATTACAAAAGCATGCTATGTAATAGCGTTGGAATGGACTGAAGAAATTTTGGGAATTTTATGACAGGTTATTGAATTTAATTACTATTTTAAATGTAATAAAATGCCTCTATAGGCAAAATGTGCTTTGTGATTCTCCTTGAAACCATGTCACATCACAATGCTGGTAAGGCTGTGTTATTCTGGCTGCTTGTGCTACAGCTTATGCCTTTACTACAGTATTTCCTTCTACTTAACTTTACACAGAGGGGCAAAAAAATATTTGGCAGCAATCAATTGAGCAAGTTGTGCCACTTAAAAAGATGAATGATGTCTGTATTTTTAATCATAAATATGAAGGTTATTATTATAGTTTTATAAAAGTATTTTTTTTTCTTACTTACTCTTAAAATGTTTGAGAAACTGAATTTTGAATTTTTACAAATGTTTTGTAAAGAATTTCTGTAATACATGAGTTGGATTTTTAGCCTTAATTTTCTAATTTATGGAGGTGTAGCTAAGGTTATTTATTTTTGTCATTCTTTTGAGCAGTCCAATGTCTCTGAGATAATTCAGGTCAAACTTGGTCATTAGTTAAAAGAGGTTACTTCTCATATGTTGCGTAACTGCGTAATAAAAAAAAACATTCTGGAACATATTTTTTGTTCAAAGTAATCAAGACACGATATAGAAGAACTAAAGGACCACATGGGTGGCTCCTTGCTGATTCTCTGAATGTAGCTAACCTTGCCCCACTGCCACTTCGGGTTGATGGACATTTTGTTGATATTCAAGATGTTCAAGGTATGAGATATTGTTTTATAACTTTAAAGCCTTTAAAGAGTCTTTGTAAATTCTCTAGATCTGAATTTCATTCGGGATTATAAGGGTCAAATTAATTAAATATATATCATTGCATACCTTTTCATCTTTTGACTCTAAAAAAATTATGTTTTCTTACTGGGATGGAGACTTTAAGCATCCCACAGAATTAGCCCCTTTGACATCTATCATGGAGGTGGACCATGTGTAGCAGGGGATTTACCCCCCAGAGAAGAAATGGAAGCAGTTGATTAGTTGCCCCCCTGGACCAAGGTGAGGAGTTTCCCACTAGCTGTGCACACAGAGGCATGTAGAAAGTTTATTACTTGTTATCCACATTGTCTTCAAAACAATCCCAAGGACTACCACATGAAGAAGATTGAAAGCCTCTCCCATATTCCCCTCAAGTTGTCCATGATTCCACATGATTCCAGTTTATCAGTCTGACAGGCAAACCAAGACTCCCTTTTTCCTATAGGGCCAGGGTACACAGGCCAGGAGACATCACTTGCCTCTGTTTATCCACTTCTGTAGTTCTCCTTTTTTTCCTCCCTTAACACTCCCCTAGAGTGTCAGTCACGCTTGTTTTTACAGATGTATAATTACCTTGTACCTCCTGTAAGTGCAGAGGAGGACCGTCCAGCCAGTCGACCCTTAGAAGCCTCAAGAAAAATCACCCCTTGCAGCTGACATCACTGTTTGAAGCGATCTGTCTTTGCCGGACCCTGCAGAAACATTTTTCCTTGGCTACAAGCCATAGCTGTTCACTGAGCTACTTGAACACTCCTAATGGAAAACAGATCTGCGCACTCAAGCCAGTTTTCTCCCTGGTTGGGGCCATATTTTCACACCAACCAAATCCCTCATAAGCACTAAACACATCACTATATCCATAAAAAAGTTTTATAGGTAGGGATTAGTTTTTAGACAACACAAGATTGCTCTGTGAATTTAAAATAAGCTGGGTTAGTCCACATTCAAGGAACAGAGTTACTTTTAGCACTGCAAACAGCATCTTTCTGCAGAGGATGTTCTGTCGTTTTCTCTCCCTCATAAGATCGTTCAGTGCTCTCCATTATTAACAGGTGACAAATAGGAGTAGGACATGGCTGGCAGCAAATGGAGCCCTCACAAAATATTTACCAGCTTCACTTGTAGAGACCAGAGCACTCCTGGATGACACACTCTCATTATGACACAATGAGTTCTGAAATAAAGACTAATAGGTAACATTTCAACTTATTTGGGCCCTATGGACTTTTAGCCATGTTGCTGTTTTAGCGTTAAAAAAAGTCTGAACCGTTGCTGCGGCTTCTGGTGATTGTGACAGGTGGTTTCTGGCTTCATAGCACAGCCATTAATATTGGTCTAATCTGAAGGGTTTGAAAGAGAAAAAAAAATTACCATAATGTATCCTCTGTGTCTGGACCCGCAGAAACCATCTGAGATTAAAAGGCCTTTGAAAAGACTGAGGTTTAGTGTAATACACAGTGGGGAGAACAACTATTTGATACACTGCTGATTTGAGGTTTACACTTACAGAGCATGTACAAGTCTGTAATTTGTATCAAAGGCACTTTTCAACAGAATCTCAAACAAAAATGCAGAAAATCTCAGTTCATGATTTTTAAATATGTAATTTCCATTTTATTGCATGACAAAAGTATTTGAGACAGACAAACATAACTCAATATTTGGTATTAGTAATTTACAGAGATCAGAGGTTTTCTGTCATTCTTCAACAGGTTTGCACATACTCCAGCAGGGATTTTGGCCCACTCCTCCATACAGATCTTCTCCAGAGCATCCAGGTTGTCTGGGCTGTCGCTGGGCAACCAGACTTTCAGCTCTCTCCAAAGATTTTCTATTGGATTCAGGTCTGGAGACTGGCTAGGCCACACCAGGACCTTGAGATGCTTCTTCCTTAGTTGCCCTGACTGTGTGTTTCAGGTTGTTGTCATGCTGGAAGACCGAGTCAAGACCCATCTTCAATGCTCTTACTGAGGGAAGGAGATTGTTGGTCAAGATTTCATGATACATGGCCCCACCCATCCTCCCCTCAATACGGTATAGTCGTCCCATCCCCTTTGCAGAAAAAAATTCCCCAAAGAATGATGTTTCCACCTCCACGCTTTACAGTTAAGATGGTGTTCTTGGGGTTGTACTCATCCTTCTTCTTTCTCCAAACACGGCAAGTGGAGTTTAGACCAAAAACCACCAAAGACCACTTTTGTCTCATCAGACCACATTATTTTCTTCCATTCCTCCTCTGAATCATCCAAATGGTCATTGGCAAACTTCAGACGGGTTTTAACATGTACTGGACTGAGCAGGAGGACCTTGCGTGCACTGCAGGATTTTAATCCATGACAACGGCGTGTGTTACTGATGTTTTTTTTCTGAGACTGTGGTCACAGCTCCATTCAAGTCATTGACCAGGTCCTGCCGTGCAGTTGTGGGCACAACCCTCACTGTCCTCATGATCACTGATACCCCACAAGGAGAAATCTTGCCTGGCACTCTGACTGAGGGAGATTGACCATATTCTTGAACTTCTTCCATTTTCTAATTTTTGCACCAAACAGTTGTTGCATTCTCACCAAGCTGCTTGCCCGTTGTTCTGTAGCCCATCCCAGCCTTGTTCAGGTCTACAATTTTATCCCTGTCCTTGCACAGTTCTCTTGTCTTGGCCATTGTGGGGAGGTTTGAGTTTTTTTTTAGTGTGTGGACAGTTGTCTTTTATACAAGTTCAAACAGTTGCAGTTAATATAGGTAATGAGTGGAGATATCTTACATACTATGGCATCTCTGCATTTGGGGCTGGTGGGGCCCACCAGATGTCACTGTAGCGCTCTGTGTGCAGCACGCTTAAGCTCATCAGTAGAACAGCAACAAATTTCATAAGTTATTGGGGGAATGACTGATTATGGTAAAAGTTATGTTATAAACATTTGTGTATAACTAGCCAAGTCTGTCAGAATACTGACAAACTCAGTAAGCTAAATCCTCTTGAGGCGGCGATTGGGGTTTGGCCCCTTAACCCATGTTTAAATGAAGAACACCTGAACTCACAGTGCACTTGCCCAACGTGCTCTCACTGGAAAGCTGTGGGGAACTAATATTCTGACCCCAAGCTGATATCCCGCTACCATCCTCTATAAAGAAAAGCAGCAATGGCATCTGGCAGTCTGCTGTAAATTATAGTAGAAGAAGAAGAGATCCTGCTATCAGCAGGATGCACCCCATTTGAGAGGGACCTGCATTCTGCAGCCAGGTCTAATTGCCCTGTTTTACCAAATGCGAAAGGTGATTGTGCAGCATAACTGGTAATAATATAATGCAATAGCACATGTCACATTTCCATTCTGTTGGATAGAAATGGCTGGCATCTAGTACTCTTGTTGGCTACCAAGAAAAAAATAATGAAGCAGATTGTTTGATGAAGTCTAAATTTAGCACATTGCCTCTGGAGCAAAAATTGAGATTAAACATTTGTGACACATTACGAGCTGGTGGACTTTAACAATATTCAAGGAATGGAAAGATTACAGATTTAAAGGAGATACTTAAAAAAATTATACAGTTATTGAAAAGTTTACTGAGATGAAAGGTCTGGGTTTTTTTTTGGGGGGGGGGGGGGGGAAGAAGAACAACACTGGTGAGAGAACCTTTATTTGCAATTTTGATGCAGGCTATAAAAAGGGCTTCACTTCAATTATATTTACATAAAATTACATTTTGTAGTGTGTAAATGGTTACTATTTTTTGTGGTTCATTTAATATCCAATCCATATTAAATTAATTATACTAAAATGGCAATCAGTATTATTGATCCAAGTCATATTCTATTCATAAATGGTGTCACAGAAGAATTAAGTGTTGCAATTAGGTGTTGAGTTCCTTTGCTCCACCTAACTTATCATGCCAGAGACAACCCTGCTCACATATTAGGTTAAATTTGTGCTGCCACAGTCAAAAAATTGTTATTCTAAACGTGCACAATAACACAAAGAATAAAACGCTAACTACATGTTATAACCTAGGCAGTCATTATTTTCTCCTTACTGTTCAAAGAGGGCACTTAGGCAGATTTTACCAAGGATTTTGGAAACAAGTACTACTTTTAAACTTCAGAAAGTGGACAATGTGGTGCGAGCGGCTAAGTTTGGGCTCCAGTAAATGGGTGGAACCACTGACCATCATCCAGCATGGTAGCTCAAGGATTTCAGAAAAGGTTTGTATAAACCCTTTTAATTTAGCCTTCCTCTATATTGGCTAGTTATGCAGCCACATCCAATAGCAGATGCCAGCACCGACTTTCTGTTCCAGTTTCTTTCACCTCTTTTACAAACAGGGCAAATTAAATTTTCTTTAGTAACGCTGTTTGAAGTGAGGCTGCACCCAGAATGAAGAAGGCACTCATTTATAACATCTGTTTTCCCCTGAGTCCTGTAGATGTGCTGTACATAAACTCAACTCCTGTATCCACATTTCAATAAACTCTCCCTGAAATTTCCTAACCACGCTCATTTGTCATGACGAGCAGCGACGGAGGTCGCCCTGCTCCCATCTGGCGATCGTGAATGCTAAGTGCTTTGTTTTGGCGGCGAGACGGGATATATCTCCAGCTCTTTCTGCGCTATAAGTATTCCAGTCTTCCTCCATAATCTCAGCTGCGTGAGAAGGAACCAGATGAAGAGATGAGGTACCATGGGAACGTTTCCTGGCAGAGGAAAAGGAGCAGAATAAGAATGAAAAGAAAGCAAAAGAATAACATTAACAAGCTGTGTTATCATGTTTCTGAATCCCAAAATTATTTTTCTTAACTACAATGAAAATCATTTTTTGTAATAAGAAACAATATGTTGAAACAAATCATACTAATCCCAAGGTGTAAAACAGAAAAGAAAAACCTTTTGTGGTAATCTCGCTACAGATCTATTTTTGCAGCTTTGTTCGATAATAAAGAAAAATTTCCCTGCTGCCCTTTGCTTATCTCAAGTTATTCTGGGTTTGTATATAACCGTGTCTGATTCACAGAGCTGGGAAAGGGGAGAATAATATATGCAGGCAAGCGTTGAGACAAGCATTTCAAAAACACTCCCACCAGTGTTATCAAATTATTGATCTGGATATCAAGTGACAGTTTTAGATTATGTTGAGGAAACCAGGGAATTCACCAAAGATCCCCCTGATAATCAGTCTCTTGTCTTTTGCAATAAACCACAAAAAGGATGCAAAAAATTTAATTTGAAGATATCTTTTCAGAATCTGTCTTGGACTTAAATCCTACAAAGATGTATTGTGTGGGGGATGAATCTTAAAAAAAAGCCCTAGGGTGTGCTGGCTTTCTCATGAACTCTGCCCTTGGGGGCTGTAAACTTAGAATAGCACAGGGTAACAAGCCGGGCTCCCATATCCTGCCCTATCATGCCCCTTTCTGTAAAATAATTGCTACTTGTTCACGGCGTTGAGATAGGTCATCTCAGAGCTGAAGATCTCCCACAGTAGATATTTCACGCCTGTCAGTGTATGTCTCTTTTTCCTCTTCGTCTCCTTTGCTATTAAAAAGACACGCTTTAGCTCATTGTGGAGATGTCCCTGTGTAGTTGCTAAGAGTGGCTTACAGTGAAAATTTAGATGTGATTCCTGCTGCATGACAACGTGCAGCCAGCAAGAGCTTCTTTTTTCAACCATCCTTAATTCATTGCGCTCATCCTTGACATGGCCTCTCAACAGAGACATCCCTTCTTTATTTCCTATCACTATTAAAGGCACTGGATTGGTGGAATCCTTGAAAGCGTATATGCTGGTAGTCACAGAAACGGACCGCTAAATCCAAGCTGTTCAAAAAAGGACAAAAACGTCTGAACGTCTTGATGTATTCAGTAAAAGAAAAAAACAAACAAGAATAATAAGATTAATTATCAACAACTTAAAGGGAAAGTTCTTTTTTTTTTTACCTGGACCTTATATTTAGCATTTATTCCGCTTATTTACTCACAATTTTGGATCCAATTGGAGTCCTTCAGGAGAAGTTTGTATCCAGGTGTGATCAGTGTATATCCATATAATGGGAGTCAATCAGGCAGGAGGTCTGCTGCCTGTAATAAGGCATTATCTGCCCCAAATTGCATTTATTTAATGAATGTTTTGGTTAATTGAATCTTTAGCACTACTGTTGGAGTTAAGAATGTCTCAGAAGTGCTTCTTTGTTCTGTGGGTATTTAAAGGCTTAAAATACAACTATATTAATGAGTGATTTTAATTAGGTACCTGTCGTGCTCATTCCCAGGTGTAGTCTGAGCAGGACTTTCTATCTGTGCTCCATGACAGTTGGTTAGACAGAACTTGCTACTGCAGACATCAACGTGGTTCCAGAGTCTGCTCAGGTTGTGGGAAGAGAGCCTGTGTTAACTTAACCCAATTAGACTAAGTTGACACAGGCTTCCTTTCCACAACCTGTGCAGACTACAGTTGCAATTGCGGGCGGCTGCAACGTCATTGGAATTGTCGGTTAGTTTAAGTTGGAATCGGTTCCATTAAAAATCTGTAAAAACCCCAGAAGCTTACATCACAGCATCTCTGACACGTTGTGAACTCACAGCGGAATATTGCTCACCATTCATAACAAAAGATTGGTTAAAATGAAGGAGTTTTGGGGCAGATAAGGCCTTATTAAAGGCAGCAAATTCCCAGACCCTATTGACTCCCATTACATGGCTATATTATATGGATATACATTATATGGATACACATTATATACATTGGAGACACATTGTATGGATATAAACTTGTCCCGAAGGACTCCAAGTGGCTCCAAACTTGTCTGGGTGAGTAACTGAATGTAATAAATGCTAAAAAATAGACTCCCAGGTGAAAGTCATGTGTGCTAACCAGTCAGCCAAAGGGAATCCCTGTGGCCAAGCAGCCGGGGCATGTGATCTATCAGAGCCACAGTGACAGGACCTCCACACTGTCACATATACTTTTATCACAAATGTATTGGAGCTTAATAAAGGGGATTCTATGTCTTAAAATTCTTAGTTCTGCCTGACATTAATCTGATAGGGGGAAAGTTGAAGATGAAAAAAAAAACTGAACACGTTTTTAAAACTTGTTTTTAAAACAAGTTTTCAGACACATCTTCACTCTATTAGCTGTTAACACCAGAACATGGATTGCACAGGGAAGGTTTGTTGGGTCAGACAAGGCGGCTCCAGATTACTGTCACATCTGGCTGTCTCTCAGAGGGAGGGATAACCAGCTGTTCTTCTCCAACAGGGGTTCTCCAAAGCTCACATAGAGACTGGCAGCTTTTGGTTTGGTTGCAGTTTGTTGGACCCACTTTAGATTCTGAACTGTGTTGCACAGAAAGGATACAAACACACCTAAAGGAAGTTACAAACTTGAAAGACTGAAAAGTCATGGAAGAAAAACAAATTAAAAAACCTTAAGGAACACTTCACAAAAAACACACTAAAGCGTATGATGCAAACAAAACGTCACTCATTGGTTTATTTTTGTGAAGACTAATGGTCACTATCCAAAGACACATTTATAGCCAAACCTAATTTGTTTGTTCCTTATCAGACTTTTGGTTAGATGAAACACAATAATATACAAAGTTTAATTAAACCTGCAAAACATATAATTCTTCTTAGGAGTTATTTGTTCACCGTTTTGTGAAGATGAGCCCTTGTCTTGTTTTGGTATCAAAACACACAAAGAATCCACTGAGTTCACTGAACACCTAAAGGGGCATAAGAATGGATCAAATGTGAATCTCGGCATATTCAGTACCGCCTTTGACCGAGTAGGGCAGGGCTTCTCTTGTTTTTTCAGCTGAATTGTTCAGGATGGAGGTCACATTATATATGGAAAAGGTTATAAATAATTTATCATGATCTATTTTTTCATATAGCAAAAACATATTTAGGGGTGTATACACTTTAGAGAGCCTTTGCACGTATGTGCTTTATCAGACCTTATGAATTTGCTGTACTTAGTTTGGCAAATTATGAGCTATTAACCAAATTTGGATTGATATGTTTTTCTAAGAAATTAAATAAAATCAATGATGAATGGTGTAGAAGAGGGAAGTTTGATACCCATATGAGAGTAGAACAAGTTCGGAATATCGTCTCACCTAAACCATCCATGCATCATTGTCTATAACCACTTGTCCTTGCAGAGTTGCCGTGGGGCTGGTGCCTTTCTCCTTGGTCATTGTGTGAGAGGTTAGGTACACCCTGGGCAGATTATCAGTTTATCACAAGGCAAACAACAAACAACAAAACCTTGCTGCAAGGCAGCAGTGCTACTAACTGCGCCACCTTGCACCCCATCCGAGATCAAAATCTTCTGTATGAATAAAATATAATGGCCAACTCAAAATCTCTGTCCTAAAAGTGACTGACCAAACTCTTGCTTTTTCAAAACCAGAAAAAAAAAGGAAAAGAGAGGCAGAAGTCTTCCCCCAGACAAAATCAACAACAAGGTGCTCAAACATTTCTACATTTGCTCCTAATTTAATTTTCAATTTAGGCTAATTGCTAGAATGAAAAAATACACCTATTTTTCAGAAAATTCTAGATAAAGCCTAAAGTCTTTTAAATAAACATTGCTGCATTGTTTTTTTCTGTCTTATTTATTTTGCTCAATTAATAAAAAAAACGTATTTGAACAGATCTTGTAGTTTAGACATTTCTGTAAGCAATATAAGCACAATCTTTACATTGCTATGAACATGTTTTTTTATTTTACTTTTTAATGATAATGAACCATTCTGAGAGCAGGCATAAATCATTGCAAACATTGTAGGTATAGCTGAAATGAGTTCTTGAATTGGAAGTCTCATGGTAAATTACTGATAATTACTTTTATAGAAACTGCTGAAAAGAACAACTGAAGGAGAAGAATGAATTTTGAATAGAATAGAATAATCATTTATGGTCCCACAAAGGGGAAATTCAACTGGAACAGCAGCAAAGTGACAGGCAATATAAGGATTGGTTGCAAACAAGTAGAAATAATTCACCTGCATACATTTCTAGAAAGAGTGTGAGTCATAAAGAAATAGTTAATAATATGTACATTTGGGAAAAATTTACAAAACCACAGTACTGTCCAATTTTAAAAATAACGTGTCATACTCGGATCAGAATGTGCAGCTGAGTAGGATCATAAAAAAATCTAAAAATTTAAGAGTATTTACACAGTGTGCCATTGTAATTGTGCATTGAAAAGTAAACATTATTTCTGAGACTTTATCAGAATAAAATAAAAACAAAAAACAAATCTCCAATATAACAGCAGCAGAAATGTTACAGCAGAGGTCCAAATAAATTAGTGGTGCTCAGGGAGTATTTCTAAAGCCTCAAGGTTTACAAAAAAGAAAAAAAAAGGATTTCACGTTTGCCAGGTGATATTACGATGTCTAGAAGATCACTGTGGTTCCCGAGGAGGTCAGATTTAGTGTAAAGCTGGATATGAGGACTGGCAGGGGAGGTGTTACTGTAAAAACCAGTGAGGAACTCATTGAAGGAAGGTGAAATATCAGGTGAACATTGGAAAGTTGGCCCAGAGTATCAGGATGATGCTTCATTGGAGATACAAGATGCAGACATCTAATATTTAATGAGAACATAAGGCTAAATTACTGCAACTATAGATGGACAAACTGGCAAAGACTCCTGGTGTTCTTTTACTGAACCTTGAGTGGAAGGCAGTTAGACAAGCACTGTCAGGAAGGCTTGGAGGGAACTCAGTAGCCAAGGTTATGGGAGAAGGCAGGGGGGTGAGAGATAAAACACCACCCCCATGATTACAAATGATTTATGAATGTTTCTGTCCTTTCCCTTCACCTCCCAGTCAGCCATGTGGGTGCACTGCCTAACAGCGAGATGGATGAAGCGATGACAAAGCACAACACGAAGAGTTTTCCTCCTAAACACAACATTTCCCGTCCAGAAATGACCCATTCAGATCGATCTGTATTCATTCCGCCATTAACTGCCAGCAACAGAAATGAGCAACAGTGAATCATAAACTACCAGAGATCACTCAAGACACGGGGCTTGAGAGTATGACCCATTCTAATGATGCTATGATGCGGTGTTTGAAACCAACTTGATTTTAAATATTTGGGTTTATGATTAATGGAAATGCTCATAATATAATACAACATTTTCAACACACAAATGTTACACTGTAAACACTGTTGTGTCTGTAGATGATCTAGAATAAATAATATCCTTTGTTTTTGCTTTCTGTGACAGAATGTTCCTATGGAGACCAGATGAACCCCAGTTAAAACCTGCTCACCCTGAAGGGTTTCCCCTGATCACACTAACTGTAATCTGCAGGGAGGCCTTGGATGTAAGCTGAAGCCAGCAAGCCCCCGAGGCGGGTTAACCTCTACTCAGTTGCTCTCTACTCTAGCCCTGATTTGTGCATGTGGGTGCATAAGTATGTGTGTTTCACGCTGTAGTTCGCTCCTGACTCCTTGGGCTTATTGAGTCATGATTGTGCAGCAGCACCCGGTGACAGAGGATGTCAGTTCGCTGTCAGATGTTCAGGCTCCAGCTGAATCAACAGTCTCCTGACAGTGAACGACTCACTCAAACACACACGCATGCATGCCCTGAATGTTGGCCTCTTTTGTTTGTCTGTGCAGGAAAGCAATGCAATGAAAATGGAAAGCAAAATACACAAAGAGTTATTCAGCACCTTTTTTGGTCATAATGGAATCATATTGTGATGGGAAATGGGTTGTTTTGATCACATCCACTGCTTATCCTGGCAGATGACACCTCTCTTTTTGGATGCTTTTGTCTTCAGCAGATGGGCCATACATTACTGTGACGCACTGCAGTAGTTAAAAATATTTTCTCTCTTTCCTGGTCTTTTTTTGTTTGTTTCCTCATTCCATTCCGCTGCACTCCCTACAGTTCATGACACTGGAAGCTCGCCAAGCAAAATGTTGACGTAAATTCCCTGGTGTCACTCATGGAGCCAGTTGTGCAGGGTTCAATCCCTGGCCAGGGGAAGGGCTGACCTGCAAATGGCAATCTGAAGCCCACAGGTAGAAAATGAATGTACGTGCATGAGGAACGAAAACGCCCATTTTCTTAAATAGCTGTTCTTGAAAGCTGAATGCACAGTGTATGTGTTTTTAGAAGGAAGCGTGTCTGGGTAAAAGGCTCTAAATATTCTAAGACACTAAATATGGCCTGTAACATTCTCCTTTACTCATTCAAACTATTCTTCTTATACGGTCACTTTCAGATCATAAAGGCCACAACGCTTCAGCCTGGCCTGCATGCAGACTTAAGACTGCCGCTTGGTGAAATCACATCCTGCCATTGTGTCCAGAGCAAACCAGATGAGAATCGACCAGTAACATCCCAATCCGTCTTTTATCATGTTGAGCCCAGCAAAGAAAACAGAACTCACAATCAGAGGAACACAGAGAGAAGAAAAACAGACAAAAAGCCTGACAGATGAGTCATGTAAGAGAAATAACTAAAAAGTGTTTCAGGGGGAACTCATTTTTTTCACTCTGCAGTTTCACTGCAATATGTATGATTTATGCTATGTGAATTAAAGTGATAAGACTGCATGAGATTAACTACCTACAGGCCTATTTTTAGACTCCATCTAATGTTTCAGTTCAGTAGGGGCTGGGCAGATATGAAGGAAAGAAGATGCAAAGTAATTAGTTGAAATGTGAAAGTAGTTAGAGTTGTAATGCTACATTTTGGGTACCAAGACTCATGTTTCCCTTTTAGACTGGCATGCATGTGTGTAGATGAAATACAGGGTTGTTTTAAACCTGTACACCAGAGGAACAACTGCGGTCAAGTGAGCCGACACTTGGCATGGTCAAGCTAGTTAATGTTAGCTCTCCATTAAAGATTAGCCTCAGACAGTGGCTTGATAACTACCAGCCTTATAATACTGGCTTTGCCTCCAAGCTGTATTTAAAACCAGGATTTGTATTATAACATCGGTGGAATACCAGCTCCCAAGCTGCAAGTATAAAATATAATGTTCACCCAAGCGAACATTTTCGCACAAGTGAAGTATTTTGTTAAAACGTGCCATGACAATGAAACTAACTACCTTGACTATTTGTGACCACATCCACCCAGATATGTAGCTCGTTTAACTATCCTCAAACTCAAACTAAGCTTCAAACCATGAATTGGAATATCCACAGCTAATTCTCCTAGGCTACAGAGTTCCTGTGAGCGTCCCTGCTCATTAGCGGGAGGGTGGGGTTTGATGACCGCAGATGAGATGAGACATCCCACTGAATTTAAAGGACCATGAGACAGGATTTGTCACAAAATAAACACGCATATGCACATTTTTTTTTTTTGATATGCTTTGGTTGATGAAGCGTTTTAAGCCAAAAAGAATGAACCCAAGCACATATCATTCCATTTTCTTGAACAGCTGTATTCATCAAAATGTTTTTCAGTTTGTACCCGAACATTCCTGTGTGTTGCTAGGGGGTGACGTGAGTCAACGCTCCTTGTGCGTTCACAGCAGTTCAGCTTCAAACAGGAAGAAGACAGTTGCTACTCGAGGTTCATTCAGACAACCGCAAAACTCAAAGCACACTGAAAGTGACACTAAGAAGAAGCAGGTTTTATCAAAAGCTTTAGTCAAAAGCAAAATATAATAAAGGTCAGACTGGCACCTGGATATATATTGGATACTTGATCACCAGCTGCATGGCAGGGGAGAAAGGATGAGATGCCGGCGGTAGTTATTGGAGGATATTCCAGGTAAGAAGTTAAATATTTTCTTTATAACTTGCTTGTTTTGTTAGTTAACGCTAACCATACCTGGTTAGGGCAGCTATGGGAAGTATAGTACAGGCCAAAAGTTTGGACACACCTTCTCATTCAGTGAGTTTCCTTTCTTTTCATGACTACATTGTAGATTCTCAATTAAGGGCATCAAAACTATGAATAAACACATAATGTATGGAATTACTGTATGTACATAAACAAAAATGGTGAAATAACTGAAGACATGTGTTATATTTTGGATTCCTCAAAGTAGCCACCCTTTGCTCTGATTACTGCTTTGCATTCTCTTGAGATTCAAGAGGTAGTCACCCGAAATGGCTTTCCAACAATCTTGAAGGTGTTCCCAGAGATGCTTAGTACTTGTCCTTTTTTTTTTTTTTTTTTTTTTTTTAGTACTTGTCCTTTGCCCTTTTGCCTTCACTCTATGGTTCAGCTAACCTAAATCATCACAATTGGGTTCAGGACCGGTGACTTTGGAGGCCAGGTTATTTCACACTTTTTTTGTAAAAGTACTACATGATTCCATATGTGTTAATTCATAGTTGTGATGCCGTCAGTGAGAATCTACAATGTAAATAGACATGAAAATAAAGAAAACACACTGAAAGAGAAAGTGTATCCAAACTTCTGGCTTGTACTGTGTATCAGTTAGAGGACAAAGGAGAAAGAGACAAGAAAGAACGGAGCAGAGGAATGGAAAGTGCAGATATAGAGAAACAGAGAAATCCACGCTCGCCCGCTGACAAACTGTTGTAATGCACTGCAAAGTGTAGAAGCAGCTGTGTTTTAATTTTAAAGCACGCCAGCCGCGTCACTTGTCAGTTTTGTTTATTAATCCTGCCTCATGCTCCTTTAAGCACATTACTAAGTGGAGGAAAATAAACTAACAAGGTTTACCTCAGTAGCAAAGAAGGAAGAGCCCAGCACCGAATCCCTCGTCTGACAGTAAGGTGTGAGACATGTGGTGTACAGAAGACCGCTTGCCTGATGTGGCTCTGGAGCCTGAGTCAACCTGATACAAGCCAACCTGTGAGCCCGGTAAAGGCTCTGTCGTGTCACATCACACTGCGGTCCGGTCTTGTTTGGGGATGCAGCCTAATTCCTAGTTCACTCAATCCAAGGCTAAATACTGGCACACTTTTTACTGATTATAGTAAACTGAGACAGTGTAGGTAGGAGTTGTGTTGCCATTAGTCAATCAGAAAAATTAAGCTTGCATGTAATTTTTCTTAATGAGCAAACCCTCAAATCTTGTTGTGTCTCCCCACCCACTACCGCGCTAAACTGGAACACACTGAAACAGGAGACTAGAAGGATTTTTATTTTACTTATTTTTTTACAGAAATCTACTCAGATGACATTGTTTCATACCAGAGAACTTAGAAAAATTCATAAAAACACCACAAAATTTGACCTTAAACAAAACTGGACATACAGATTATTAGTGAAATTTAAGAAGCTTTCAAACCAAGTAATGTTTCAAGTGTATATTTTTTTTCACTTGAGGTTGTTGTTGATACTAGTCATGTTTTCCCACAGATGTTTGTCTTGCCTCAGCTTAGAGAAGCAGATAAGAGCTCATGAAACAGCAAGCAGCATCTAATCGGCCAATCTACTCAAGGATAAGATGAGCACAAAAGGACTGTGGCCTTTAGTGACAAGTTAATCTAGAGTGGACTATTTTTGGCTGGATGCATTCCTTTGAGTTTGTGTGATGTGTTTGGACTGTGTATTTGTACAGTATTCACATTTCAATATCAGCACTGACAATAAAACCATAGCTCTAAACACATTTCTAATCTACACTTAGATTTATTACAGAGACCCTGATTTTACCATCCCCAGGAGCCCAGATTCCTCTGAACTACAGTAAGGAGTTACTTAGAATGACTTGTGTTAGAATATTACAGTTTTATGTATTGATCGCCATCCTGACATTAAGTGTTTTGAGTGTAAAGAGTACCAGGGGAGACATCTGTGTCATTGAAATTTCTTCCTGATGCTTATAAATGTAGAACCTTATGTTGACAGAGTGCTGTATCTACCTTTCCTTCGCCTATGGCAAAAAAATATGCTGTGACAGAATTTGTTCATTTGCTGCAACGTTGTACGAGGCACAGCTTCTTAACCTGTGTGTCTGCATGGGTGTTAAATCATGCATGGGTTACGTTTCCCTGTGTGAGTATACGTGTGCCTGAACTGTGCGTGGCTGTCTGTGTTTATGTCTGCTTGCTCTTAATTAAGGGAAGCAGTGAGCATTTCACCTCTGGAGGGGATTTTATGGCTGTATAAACATCATACATCATGATTCAGCGGGGTGAAGCAAGCACAGCCCCACGGCTGCCAAATCTCACTTAGTTTGTTGTCGAGATGGCAACAGTGAAGAGTGACAGAGGAAGAGAAGAAAAAAAACAATCTTGGAATTGTTTCTGTGCATCACAACACATGGCAAATTAAACGTGTGAGTAATGTTTGTCTCTAAAGTTGGCATTGCATGGCTCAGAATTTAAAAAGTTCCAACACTAATAATATCAGAGCCCAAATATGTGAATTTAAATTCAATTCAGTCAATTTATATAGTGCCAAATCACAACAGATGTCATCTCAAGGCATTTTACAAGAAAAGTTAATTCAGTTAAATCATACAAAAATTCAAATTAGTTTAAAAATTTTCTATTTAAGGAATCCCAGCTGATTGCCTCAAGTCACTGACTTGAAGTTTAGCCCTGTTGATGCAGACTCCAACCACAGAAATTCCCCAGCAATCCCTCATACTGAACAGGCATGTAACGACAGTTGAGACAAAAATTTTCCCTTTAACAGGCTCAGTAGACTGGCCATCTGCCAAGACCAGGGGTGGACAGGGACAATTATTCAGGCCAGGAATTTGATAATATTCCAGGCCATCCCCCAAATAACGCAAAAAGCAGAGTGAGTAAGGTTGATTTCAAATAGTAAAATATTTAAGGCTGCCCATGCACCCAAACACAGTTTCTGTTTCTTCCTCAACAAAATGTATATTTATTTTCTGCTGAAATAACACATACTCAAATTGCATTATTCTAGTTCATCCTCACCTATACTGGTAAATGTAAAGCCAGCACATATAGCTAATTGACATTAATCCTGGGTTAACAATTAAAATACAGACAAAAACATATTTTGGAGTGGAAAGGAGAGTAATTCTGAAGTACTAGTTAAAACCTTTTCCTGATTCCCTCCTGGTTTCTCCCACAAATAAATATTTTTCTCTCAGAAAGTTCTAACCTAACGTTACCTGTTTCATCTTCCCTGCTGCTTGTAGTCGTAAATGCCCTCCCTGTTTCTGTTTTTTATTGTAACATTAAGGATATGAAAATGAGGAAAGCAGAATTTCAAAACAGAATTAGGATAAATAGCAGTGAAATTATCTCTGCAGACCCTCCCTGACCCTGCCTACTGTCTTTTTTTAAAATAAATATTTCTTTCAAATATGTGGACAGCAACAGTGAGCACAAGTTCTGCACGTGAGTGAAAGAGGGTTGGGATTATATCCAGCATGAACTGACAAGTAAGGGAGGTAAAACAGGCAACATTAATATTGTTAACTAGCTGAACATGATATATTGACATGTATTAATTACTTGTCATTTAGCTACAGTATCTGCAACATAACTTACATCTTGTGAGCATATCATGACTGTTTTAGCAGCTAGCAGGGTCACTGATCAGCGCAAAAACGCACCCAAAGCAGCCGAAATAATCAGAGAATCAACATAGAAACAGGGCTTGTTGTTGCATTTCTGTTTGCTGTTATCATCCACTGCCTCGCCAGCAACTCTTCTTCTTTACTAACAATATCAATTGCTTGACGGCATCTGATCATTTCCCTCTGAATTACTAACCTTGTATAATTTTCCATCTATCGATGGATATAATATCCATGCCAACCGTTTGATATTGAGAGTCCTTCATATCTTCACTTAAAACCTGCCCTTATTTGGTGTATGCAAAGGTTATGCCAGGTGAAAATACTTTGAAACTTTTTCAATTTTCTCTTTCTCAACTATTTGTGCACTTACCTTCAGAAAATTTCTCTTCTTTTTTTTGTGTGATTCTGTCCTTCATGGTGAACTCCCATTGCTGAAGCTAATTCGTTTTATTTAGCAATAAATTCAATTTGATGAAAGGCAGAAATAAAAATAATAATTCAAAGAAAGGTTCAGCCTTCATCTAAAGAAGGTTGTTGGTTAGATTTGGATTGTGAAGACTGACATTAATCTTTGGTGGTGGGGGGGGGGGTAAAATTGTTTTCTATAGAGTGTAAAAATTGGGTTTTCCTGCTAGTGGGTGCCATTTGTGGGTCCTGATTTTGTTTGTTTTTTGCATCTAAGCATGTCATGTATATTTTTTAAAAACATCCTCCGTCTTAGAGTAATGTTATGGGTTTTAGCGTTACTGATGTGACCTGGAAAAATCAGCCACTACTTTAAAAAACAACCTCGCAAGGATAGTCAGAAATCCAGGTGAAAAAGCGCAGAGAAATTATCGTAACAAGCAGTTAAAAGGTAATCATGGTTGTGACAAGATGTGAGAATTGCAAGCAGGGACTGGCAAGGTCATGTCATGTTTCCTTTCTGCACAGATGCTACTTTCAAGATTTTCTTGCTCCAAAAACCTTCTGCAATGTCGCAGGTAACGTTTAAAGATGAAAAAATACATAATCTAAATGTCATGGGTCTGGCAGAAGTTTTTTTTTTTTACTGTGGATGGGTGAAAAATATTAATATAATATTTTTGGTTGACTCCCACTCTCCATTGTGTGGAGAGAGCCTGAAAATCTCTCCAACGTTGCGCTAAATTAAGATTATTCTCAGTATCTCTGCATCCAGCGGTCCCAGAGATAGATTTGATATGACCACCTGAAACAGCAGATTAGCTGCAAGAACCAGTTCTATTGCAGGACTCTAATCTGTAAATTAAATTGAAGTTTCTCTGCACAGAACGGGCAAAAACAGCAAAGGTTGCAAAGGGAACGCATTTTATTGTTGCACATTTTCTTCTGTATAAATTTGCCATCCTTTTGCTATATGTGGTTTTTTAACGTTTACCATTTGAGAAACAAAACACGTAATCCTTTGGCTTTCAACTGTTAATTAACTGAATAAAGATTGGATTTTCAACACCTGTTTATACCTTCAGTGCTTTTTGTGATGAAATATGACACAAAATATTAATAGGCTATGAAAAGTTAATAATTAAATAAAGTTGAGAATAATAGTAAATGTCTGACTGCCGGATTTGTGGATTAATCCCTACAACTTAATGCACTTTCAGTTTAAAGTTGGCTCTTTATTTTTGTATGTATATTGCTTTAACATGATAACTGTCATATTCTTATTAGAACACTAAACTAAAAAATATGTTGCCTTTAAAAAAAGTGACTCAGTTGAATGCACAGAATCCATGCATGTGTTGGCGCATGGTCAGGATGATACCACCTCTGCCTCAATTTGAGCCAGGAAAAACCCTGATATGGGGTGACCGTTATTTAGGAGGTAGGAGTACCCAATTTTGCCGGCTGGAAACCCCACTCCATCAGCCTCGGTTGTTGTGTCCTTGGGCAAAACACTTAAGCCAGCTTGCCTTCTGGGGCTGGTGACAGGGCCCGCTGATGTCAGTGTACGGTAATGTCAGTGTGTCCGAGGCCACCTATGAGAAAAATGTAGCTTACAATCACTAGTGTGTGAATGTGTCTGTAAATGTATAAATGACTGAATATAGTGTGGAGCATTATGGGGTCCTAAGGACTAGATAAAGCACTGTACAAGTACAGGCCAATTCTTTTTCATGTGTTTCATTAAATGTAAGTGCTGAATTTTTTTGTTCAAAGGTGGTGTAACTAAACAAAAGAATCATATTCAGTATAGTTTGATATAAAGAAACAAAATGACCCTGCGCATCGAAATCTAAAAGATGATCGTGATGACCTCTTCCCATGTTTACATACTGTAGCGTCGCTAGCGACCGACTCGGAGTCCATAGCAACAGTAGGCAACCGTCTATTACTCAGATTTCCTCATCACAAGGAACCACACATTACATTTTCCATAACAAGTAACTCTCACCAGTTCTCATACAACTCACAGCAACACCTGATAACATTATTAACCCTATATCACAATAAGAGCAGCCCCATGAACAGAGCACAGGTCCACAGAGCTGACGCTAGCAAGTAGCTATTAGCTAAGCTAAAGTTGAACTATGGCTAAGACAGATGAAAAAAGAAGCAGCGTGACCGGAGCTAAAGCCGCACCCTCTACTCTCAAACACAGAGTTCCTTGTGAGTTAAGTCGACATTCTCGTTGTTAACAAGAGGACCACTGTTTTTTGCACATTAGCTTGTTTCTCTGAGCCAGCAGGAGCAACGTGTTGTTGTGCTGCAGTAACTAAAAAAGACTAGATGGCAGCCACCCTCTGTTACTAATCATTTATGTTATTTGTTTGAACAACATTTTTACACTTATAAGTGTAAGAATTTATTGTAAATACAATAATTTTGAACATAAAGTATTTCAATTTGACCACCAATGCCTAATGTGATACATTAAACAAGAATAATGGAAAATTGGATCACTTATATGCCTTTCGAAATAAGATTTACTGTAGAAAATGTAATGAATAAAACCAATGATCATAGACTAGACTTGTCTAAAAATGGCATAGGGTTCTGTGCAGACAAATAAATAAATATATATATATATATATATATATATATATATATATATATATATATATATATATGTTGCTCTTATTAATTCAAGTCCTATATTTCAACTTTCATTTGATTTTTTTAAATTACAGATGCCTACTCATTGTCATTTCTTGTATTGGCATTATTTTCTTACACCAAGTGGTGTCCCGACCCCAACTTTGGGAACTGCTGCTTTTGAGGTGTACATTCATTCATATACACTGCATTCCTAAATAGCTTGCGACCTGTTTCAGTGGGACAAAGATATAATCTAAATTCCCCAAATATCAGTCCAATCAACCATCTTAGTGATGTTTTGGAGAAGCAAGAGTGATGTGTGGAGGCCCCAACTCACACTCACAGGATTTGAAGGATTTGCTGCTTACATGTTGGTCCCGTATATCACCTTCAGGGGTCTCGTGGAGTCAGGGTCTTGACAAAAAGCACCTTATTGGGTGGTTGGTCACAATGTTAAGCCTGATAAGTGTATATTTTGTTTCTAAGAGGCATCTTTCAAGCTGGACAGTTTTTAATAGTCTGGCTTAGGGTGAAATGACTTATGCTACAGTATCTGATGCATAGAAAGGTGGAGCTGAAGCCTATATAACTTTGCATACCGTTAATATCATATCACTTTACATAAAACCATCTGATTATTGCAGATTTCTTTTTCTAAAGTGTTGGTTAAAAATCCTTTTTCCCCCCTGCAAAGATAAATACACTGCATTTGTATTGTAAATAAGAACAAACTACTTGGCATAAATCATGTACCAAGCAGCGTTTCTGCAGGATATTTCCTTTGAGACAATTTTTGTCAACTATGGACTAGCTCTACAGCTTTACTCAAATACATTTAATATGCTGTGGAAACTCACCTGGGTAAATTGGAGACAGTTCCTCCTGTGAACCCCTTATTTCACCCTTGATGTATGACATCAAATAGTTTAAACCCAAGCCATTGATCAGAGAAGCAGCAGAAACTTGTTTGAGAAAAAAACTCACAAACGCAGGTCACGACTGCATAACCACCACCGCAACAGATGATGGAAGACAGAAAGGCTGCGGGAAAAGAAAATAAGATGGGTCTTTAAGATGGGGTTTGCTGAGGGAACTCACTGAAATATACATCACACAATGCTGTTCTTTTGAGAGCCCACCACAGTCTCCAGAGATGCAGGGGTGGCGAAAAGGAAAAGCACGCTCCTTAGTCACCGGGAGATCAAACTCAAATACTGTGCTAAGAAAAATGGTTCAACAGAGGAAACTGCATTAGTGTAGCCATATACTCTTCACTCAGTCACAGCCCAGCCTTAGTGAAATTAATCAGGGAACTCTCTTGATGGTTCCAGTAAAAAGTGAATAAGATCAAACTGGTGCATATTACACAGGACGAAGGATTGACAAGATGATTCTTTGCTGTGGGAAATGAGGGTTCATTGTGAATAACTGATATCTGAGAGTCCAATTGTGTCCATGAGAATTATTATTGTTAGCTGGAAATCAGTTACATCATGTTACAAGCAGCTGTGTTTTAAGAAGTGTCTTCTATTCATTGCAGTAAAGTCTTTTTATTTAGCCTCCAATGATGTATGCCAGGCAAAGATACAATCGTAACCATAAAAACAGTAATGTTTTTGTCAACCACTCAAACCAAGTTGAAGCCTTCATATTATATATACAATAGAGCCATCTCGAACAAAAACTTTTTTATATATCTACTACAATGTAATGAATGTACTTCAATAAAAATGCTAGTCCACAACAAGGCTCACATCCAAAATCCAACATTATCTGCTGCTCAAAACCTCCACAATTCCCTTCCTTGTGTGCATATCTCACAAAGTTTTCATCATAACCACCAATAGCATCTCTGCATTTTGGGCTCCACCAGATGTCGCTGGGCTCCACCAGATGTTGCTGTGGAGCATTCTGTTCTATCATTAGAACAGAATCGTTCTTTATAGAGTTATATTGAACAAAGACGGGTCTATATACAGTACACTCTGCCTTCCGAGCCAGCCACATCTCTCTCAATAATTTTTTGCACCCTTCTTGACCCTCTATTTGGTCTCATTCTCCCATCCTTGCATCCTTTTCATCTCTTCATCCCCTTATCCACTCCCTGCATCCCCTCCCTCATCCCTTCACCCCATACCTTCATCCAATCACCCTTTCAACCCATCATCTTTTAATCCCTTCATCCCCTCCCTTCATCCCTTAATCTTTTATTCCCTCTTTCCATCCTCTCATCCCTTCATCCTCTCCCTCTCACCCCTAGTTCAGTGATAGTCCTAGCATCCGCTAACATATCTTTCTTTCAGGTTTTGTCTGCAGGGGTCCTGAGCAGGCTTGGGAAAAGATGAATTCTAGAAGACTGCACCCCCACCCTGAATCTTCATTGTAAACCTCGATCTGTGCATTTTCTCCAACAGTCCATCCCCTGTCCTTCAATAAAAATTGCAGTTTGAATCTCTAAGAGCGTGGTCCTTGCTAATGAATCATCATGTAAGGTTGCGTGTGTGTGTTTGGGTCTGAATAAAGGGAGCTCATTGTTCTTATAAGCTAATGTCATCATGCTAGCATGCAGGCAGCTAAGGCTCTAACAAAGGACAAGACTTGTGGCAAAAAAAGATTAGCTGAGCGCTAACAGTGAAACAAAAGGCTAGCTTTTGGAAGAACCCAGTAAGCAGCTGGAGAACCTGAAATGACGCAGAAAACACAATCAAAAGTCTAAGAGTGTGTAGGATGGTAGGAGAGGTAGAAATTGATGAATGCACATAAAATTCGATCCAGGATTCAACCAGTTTAAAACACACAGCAAATAATACAGCTTAAGGCCAGAGTGTACAACGGCGCTAATGAGCAATACGCTATCAGTGGTTTAAGAGTTTACAAAACACGTCAAACCAAGCTGGGAACGAGATCTAATTCATTCTGACCTATCTTTTCCGTATTTATCTGCCCAGACACAGAATTATAAACTAGGTCAGTCTTACTTTGGTTGAGTGATTAGGTCCATTCCACAGAAAAAGGCAAAGGTTAAAAAGTGGGCATAACGGAGAGCTGTACGCACATTGAAAGTATCAGGGAAACAGGCTTCCATCTGCAGGTCACAAAGGCTGCACTTCCACATCGGGGGACAGCTGAGCTGTCTTGGCACAGTTCTGCCTTTAGCCAGATGCTGGATGCACAAACAGATGTTGGATAGACAGAGGCACTTCAAATATTTTCTTGGGATTTCCTTCCTGGCCAGAGGGTCAGAAATAAAAATGAAATTTACGAGTGGTAGCATGCTCTTTCACTGCAAAGCAATGCCGAGAAACAAATTTGATATGTCCACCAGAATCCTTTATTGGCTCACTCCTGAGGTCATCTGTAATGTCACCATTGGCCACGGACCAGTGGGAGTGCTTCGAGCGCACAGCCAGGAATGCTGGGAAGTGCAGTCTGCAGTTCATTTTTTGGAAAATGAATTCCCCAACAAAAAGCATTCTTCATCAACACAACTTTGAAATGCACTGATACCTGCAGAAACAAACTTTCCCAAATGCAACCAGTTGTGTCTGTGCACACACAACAAATGCACAGTCATGCTGTCACACCTGTGTGTGGATATCTACCTGACTCACTATGTTGGTGAGGCACTGGATCTGCTCTATATTCTAAACTCCCTACTGTGTTGCAGAGGCTCCAGAGTGCGGTATGACTCATCATGAGCTCTGACAGAGCTCATACACAAAACACTACACACACACAGAATGAGACAGACATATTATGAGGACAGGCATCACAAATTGGAGGACCCCCCCCCCCCCCTCCATATTGCAAAGTTACCTCTGAGAGGGTAAATCTGTAAACAACAAAATAGGCCATTTGGGAGTAAGACATTGTTTTAATTAGGTAGTAATGCTGGGCATACTCTGTCTATAGTTTCAAGGTTCAAAGCTGACTATGCAACTAGGTTTGAAATTTGTACTGCTTGTTACTGTGGATACCGCAGTGACTTTAAAAACCTTTGTGTGCCCAAAGCTGACACCTTCTGGTGCTGTTGCCCGGGCTAGCTCCTGAGACGCTCTGATGCAGGTCTACAGACAAACCTAGCAGATATCACACACTAAGCAATGCATACAAAAACAGACAGATTGTACTTCTAATATGACCATACTTGCTCACAGATCCAAAGAAATATTGGATAATATATGGAAAATAGAAAAAAGTTGATTCGTCTGGCAGAAAAGGTGCTGATAAGAGATTAAATTTGATGGAGATTCTGAGCAAACGAGATTAGCAAAGCAGGGGTAAGAAGGAGGTTTGTCCAAGTTTCTGTTTGTGTGTGTATTTGTGCGTGATTGTAAGGGGAAAGATACATTAAGTGAGAAGCTGATGTTCTGTAGCAAGAGGAAAAAAGCACATTCGATAAGATGTGTTAAAGAGCCCCATCTGTACTGGCTGATTGTGTGAAACAACGTAAGTGAAGGTGCCATGACAACCACCACTGTCAGGGTGTGTGTGTTGGTGTTCCCTCACCGGTTTCTCCACAGAGGACGCAGCTCGTTGTCATCTCCCAGCTGATCGCGGTTAGGACAATCAAGGAGCGGCAGCTAAAAGGGGAGCGGTGACTGGGAGCAGACGCCAGATCGTTCGCTTTGTTGGATGGTTGATCGCCTTCCCGAGAAGCTTCCATCGAGCCTTGCTGTGTAGCAGTCTCAGCCCGCGGCGCCTGCTATTACGGGTCCTCTTGTCGCTCCCCCGCTGTTCGCTCCAAGCTCAGCCAAGCACCGCCTCTGCCTGTCCACCCTCAACCACCTAGGAGATCGGAACAACCTGGACGCAGTTCACTCTGGACACACCACGACACCCTTCCCCCCCAGAGCTGAGGATGATCAGGCTATTCAAGTAAGCCAACATTCCACTCCCGCTTCCCCTCTGATTCATTGTAACCCACTCACCAGTGTCTCCAGTGTCATCAGAAGACATGGAGTTAACTTTCAAAGTTATGCTGATGATACACAGTTGTACATCTTCTTTTCTCCTGATGACGCATGGCTGGATGGATGCACTTTTTAACTGCATTTTAGACATTAAATCCTGGACGGCAAAAAACTTTCTCCAGCTCAACCAGGACAAAACAGAGGTTTTAATTATCGGTCCTGAGTCTCAGAGAGAGAAACTTTTACCAAAACTACAATTACTGTCATTTAATCCATCTTTACAAGTGAAAAATGTGGGCGTGATTTTTGACTCTGAGCTGAATTTTATCCCCCACATTAAAAATATCACTAAAATAGGTTTTTATCACCTAAAGAACATAGCCAGAGTCCGCCCCATTTTCTCTCTAGCCAATACGGAGACGATAATGCATGCTTTCATCACCCATAGAATTAGTTATTGTAATGCCCTGCTTTCAGGTCTTCCCAAAAAGACTACATCAAGTTTACAGCTTTTATAGAATTCAGCAGCTCGTGTCCTGATGAAGACCAGGAGGCGGGAGAACATTCCACCGGTCTTAGAATCACTGCATTGGCTCCCCGTATGTTTTAGGATCTATTTTAAGGTTCTTTTAATGGTTTTTAAGTGTCTTAATGGTCTTGGGCCTTCTTATCTTTCTGAACAGCTTTTACCATTCTAACCCTCTTGGTCTCTGCGCTCCTCTGGCAGCCGTTTCCTTATCATTCCCAAAGTCAGGACACAAACTCATGGTGAGGCGTCTTTTCATTATTATGGCCCTCACCTCTGGAACAGGCTGCCAGAGGACCTCAGGGTCACAGAGAACGTTCATGTTTTTAATAGCAGGCTTAAGACTTACCTTTTTAACCGATATGTTTAACTGCTCAGCATGTTTTACCTGATTTAATTTTTAGTTTAACTTTTAACTGTTTATTTATTAATCTGCTTTGCATTTTTATCTTGATCTATCTTATCTTTGTTTTACACGTATTGTTTTATACTTTGTACACTTTATATTTTATAAACTTTATATTTTAACTTTTTTTAATCTTTCTTGCCAGTGTTTCCTCTCTGGGGGCCCCCTGCATCGGGGGCGGTGGTCGGCTATGGCTGCCTGGGTGCCCCCTGGGTAGTGCTTGGATGGAGGTGGGGTAACCATCCCTCCCTCCTGTTGGCGCCCTAGATCGGTGCCTTGGCTGCTGTTGTCGATCTGCTGCCGCCGATGCACATGGCTCCCATGATAGCGTTTCCTGGCTCATCTGTGCTCAGCCCACTGTTTTTCTAGCTTTTAAGTGTGTGTGTGTGTGTGTGTGTGTGTGTGTGTGAGTGTGTGTATGGCTTATGGGTTGGGAGGGGGGTGTAGTTGCGTTGATGATTTTATTTTTAAACGGGGGGTTGGGGGGTTGGGTTTTTTTTTTAATCTGTAAAGCACTTTGAGAAACAGTGTTTGAAAAGCACTTTATAAATAAAGTTGGATGATTGAGTCTGATTGATGACCAAGAGGCTTGAACATTTTACAGCGTGGTTTTTCCCACTTCAGTCCTTTAGAGCTACGGTTCTGAAACTTTCACATTTGCCCCTGGTCCAACACAGATGAGCAGTTGAATTACCTCTTCAGCCTGTCATCAAGTTTGACAGACACCTGGTAACAAGGCTATTCATTTTAATAGGCCAAGCTCACACAGCAGGATTTTAAAACTACTGCAAAGGACCACACGCACGCCGATAAAAATAAATAAATAAATAAAATCCCAGATATTCCTGTTTTGGTACTTTGGTGTGTGGTGGACAGCCACACAGCAATGGTGAGACACCATGCACTGACCAATTTCACTCACAAGAAGTCCAAGCTCAGACAGGAAATCTCACAACCTAAGATATAAAATGTGACTACAGTCAAAGCAGTTGCTAAACATGGACGCAGAGGATGGTTTGGGAGTAATTTGAGGAGTAGTTTAATAAAAAATAAAAAATAAAGTCTTGGCTTTGAATAAATGAGTGGACACAGCACGAGTACGGGCTGTACTTGCTATGCAAAGATATGTTTATTTCATTTCTGGAATGCGCTTAAGTGAGCCGACAATCGGGAAAAATTAGACGCTTCAAATGTGTACTGCTGCCTGTCACCTCGTTTTCTGGCTACACGCCACATTCGACAGATTTCATGCTCTTTTGTCCTCCGAACACACCACACATCCTGCTACAGTGGGCCAAGTAAATCCAACATGTTTAATATCCCCGTGATTGGAGTGGTCCCGATGTCCTTTCTTAGCACTCTGAACACACTGGACATGGCAGTAATATCTGTTAGGATTATTTTAAGAGCATCCCGATAAGCAGGACCTGTTGGAAGGGGAAAGTCGGGGCAAATATCGGCACTAAACATCCTGCCACTTTAACCGGGCCTTAGGTTTGTTGGAATAGGGTTGTATCTAAAAGGTGCCAGAGAGTAGCGCTCAGGCTTACAGAGTCCTGGTTTACAGGATCATATGTAATGAGTTTGAGATGGAGGATCTACCGTCAAATTAGAAACGAACACCAAAAGTGAATGACAATGATAGGGCCAAGAATAATAGTGAGATTTGCTTAACAAGATGGATAAGCAGGTGATGACTAGTCAGCCCGACGGCAAAAATGGAGGTTGTAGTAATAAAACTAGCAATTGCAATCAACAGCATCCTTAATTTAGAAAGGGAAATAAAAAGTTTTAAATACCCAAGCCTCAAAGATAAAATAGAGAAGTTGTGGACAGTCAAGGCCTGAGTGGTATCAGTGGTCATCAGTGCACTCATGGCTGTGACCCCAAAACTGAGGGGAAAGACTACAGCAGATTGAATGAAAAACCTACATTGACATCTTTTTAGCAGTCCAAACAACAACCAATATACTGCACAGAAGCTCTGAGGCTTCTGGTAGAGGACCCAAACTTAATGGGGAAGTTCTCAAATGGCAAGAGGAAAAGTTTTTACCAGATCAATGAATCTATCCATCCATCCATCAGTCCATCTATTCGCTAAACCCGCTTAAACACTTATTTCCTGTAGTGATGAGCTGAGGTAGACTATTAAATCTTTTTCTTGACCATTGTGAAGCAGCAGCACAGAGCTATGCAGCATCTGATTTATTATGCTGGCTTGGATCCCAAGTTTTTCAAAGTTACTCAACCATTTTACCAAATGAGAAACACAGACCTTACTATAAGAGAAAAACGGTAAATCATGCATGTTTCATTCTGATTTAGATTTGGAAGTTAACAATATGAAAAAAGGTTAAAGGTATTGTGTGTTTGCATACCAGGGTACTTACAGTAGAAGCACTGCTTGTGATAGCATTCCCCACAGTTTGCTGTTTTTTTTTTAGATCACACCCAACCAGACAACAGTGAGGGACCAGATTCCCCTGTGCAGGTGCAGTGAACCAGCAGCTGTGCTTTTCCTGACATTTTTCTCTTTCTATCACAATTTGAAAAGCACTGTTGAAATTAATAAAGTAAAGGATGATTTTAGTCATGTTAGCAGCTGCAGGTATAGCACATGCTTTCTCACTGTCATGCTGTAGTGGCAGGCTGAATAGAACAGACATATGGTTAATATGATTAGTAACACCTGGGCTTTATACTCTGATCAGTAAGAGCCTGATGTGAAAAAATGAGGTCTACTCTAATTTGTAAATGGTGAAGTTGAATCTGAACCAGGCGATAATGAGAATACGAAGGTTTTAAGCACAGTGGCATTCGTCTTAAATATTGGCAAGTATTTTGAACATAGCAAGCTAAATGAATGGGCTTAAAATGTTTGATTTGAAATTCAATTTGCAGAATAATGGCCCCATTGGCTCAAATGTAGAAATTACGAGGAAAGCTGATTGACACAGAATGGCTGTTAAGAGGTGCAGAACAAAATGGTTTGCAGGTATATTCTTAAGCAGCTCCTTTTCCTGAAACCTTTGCAGCTATTCTTATATTTTATCCAGTTTATTGATTGTGAACATTTGAAATATATATTATATATCATGCTACACTAAATATGCTCCTGAAAGCCTAATTAATTTGTTCCATTGGTAAGAGCCCCCCCAGCCCGACCCCGATCCCCCGCGGCCCTCATATATGTATGTGTTATATATACGGCTCTTATATATGTGTGTATAGAGTATCGATCGATCGATCGATAGTATATCTATTTGATATTTATCAGTCTGGTTTTCATAGGCACCACAGTACAGAGACAGCCCTCGTCAAAGTTCTCAATGACATCCGCACAAATACTGACCATGGTAAAACCACAGTAGTGGTACTATTGGACCTCAGTGCGGCGTTTGACACCGTTGATCATGATATATTACAGGAACATCTAGAGAGCTGGTTCAGACTCTCTGGTACGACACTCGACTGGTTCAAATCATATTTCAAGAACAGGAATTTCTATGTGTCGATTAGCCAATTGTCATCACAAAACGCAGAAATCACATGCGGGGTCCAGAGTACCCAGAGGGAACCCACACATGCATGGGGAGAACATGCAAACTCCATACAGAAATACCCTGGGCCGGGTGCGAACCCACTACCTTTTTGTTGCAAGGCAACAGTGCTAACTACTGCGCCACTGTTGAACCCATCCAAATCCTTAATTGATAACATCTTGCTGTTGTCCTGATAGTGTTGCTCCAAATTTATGTTTGATGATAGTTTGGCTATTGGATGCACTCTTACAGGTTGGTTAGATTCAGGTCTTGACTATGGCTCGACATTACAAATTTTAATCTTCTGGTCAAAGCCATTATTGAGTTAATCGGGAAAGATGTTTTGGCATGTTGTAGTAATTAAAGTTTAAGTTAATCTTAGAAAATAAAACACATTATATTGGTCATAATTCTCTCCACTTTGAATAGAGTCCTGTTGAAGAAAAACAGTCTGATCTTGATGCTGCCATCCCCGTGTTTCACTTATGGGTATGGTCTTTGCTATATTTATGTTGTTGTTGCACCTAATGTATTTTAGGACTGACAAAAAAGTTCTAGCTTGTGTTTGCTGTTTCCTCTACATGGCTTACAGATTATCATATAAAAACACATTTTCCCACATGCTTTTGAGTACCTGGATGTTCCTCCAGATATCTGACAATGATGGTCAGTTATTATTACTGTCAGATTCCCTATCTATAGCATTTTCTCTGTGAACTGGATAGATAGATAGATAGATAGATAGATAGATAGATAGATAGATAGATAGATAGATAGATAGATGGATAGATAGATAGATAGATAGATAGATGGATGGATGGATGGATGGATGGATGGATGGATAGATAGATAGATAGATAGATAGATAGATAGATATATAGATAGATGGCTAAAGAAGTCAGTAACCTGATTCTGATCCTCATTAATTTATAATTTATCACCTCTTAGATTAAAAGTTCATTTGAACGTATCTTAATAATCCCTGCAACTGTTATGTCATTTAAAAAAAATCTATTTCTTTTCACGTTACACAGAACAATATTAAAAACCATTTGGCCTAATTAGAGAAGCTAATTCATACAGTCAATCTTCATGATTATCATTCTCTTTTTTTAAATCAGATTTGCAGTCAGATGTCAGCTTCAGAATCTCAACCAACCCTGTTACCATAAGCCTCACTGCAAAACAAGAAATACAATCTTTACATTTGAAAATATCACAAGTGTTGCATTACCTTTTCTTGTTGATCCGCTGAGCCTATGTCTCAGCGGATCAACATGCAACATATGAGTAAGTTATTTCAGTGTTTATTGCACTGTGTAGCTCTTTGCACTGCAGTGGATTCGGTGGTGGTTTCTTGATTCCATATTGCCATCTTGTGGTAACACAGTGCATGTTACACAGACCTTGTAATCTGTCCTGTGAGGGGCCAATACCATGATTCTCAGATAGCAATTGGCACTGGGCCTGTTCTGAGAGCATCTAACTGCACTCTTACAGGTTGGTTAGATTCAGGTCTTGACTATGGCTCGACATTCCACATTTTAATCTTCTGGTCAAAGCCATTATTTAGTAAATGGGAAATATGTTTTGGCATGTTATAGTAATTAAAGATTAAATCAATCTTAGAAAATAAAACCCATTATATTGGTCATAATTCTCTCCACTTTGAAAAGAGTCCCATTAAAGAAAAACAGTCTGATCCTGATTTTGCCATCCCCGTGTTTCACTTATGGGTATGGTCTTTGCTATATTCATGTTGTTGTTGCACCTAACATATTTTAGGATTAACAAAAAAGTTCTAGTTTAATAACCCTGTGGGATTTTACTTAGTTTGTCTAGAAGGAATCCCCAATCAGATTAAGATTTTCTAAATTGAGATTGTTCTTTTCAATTATGTTTTTAAACTTTTGTGAGTACAATGCATTTTTACAGCACACTTGTATTTATGTTCTGTTTATAGATACACAGTTTAAATGTAGACTGTATTCATTAGCCAAAATAAAAAAATTATCAGCTTTTGGTACAGCTTCATAAAGAGCTTGCACTGAAAGAAACAGGCCTTCAAGTTGACAAAACAGCAATACAGAAAATCATTGAACAAAACCTGGAGCCATTCTTATAGAACAGGGATGTTCAAGGTGCAGCCCGGGGGCCATTTACGGCCCTTGGACTTATTTTGTACGGCCCTTTACCACCATTTAAGATTGGTACTCTCTGCAATTGGCACCACAACTCAAATGATTAATGCAGATGGAAACTTTCTTTTATGAAAACATAATTTTTGTTGGCAAATTAAAAGGATAAGTGATCCATGGAAGTAAACTAATTATTCATCTTTTATCATATATTTCTTTTTTGCTTTTTTAATTCCATTGTGTAAACAACTAACGCAAAAGCAGATGAACTGACAACCAAACATAAGTAAAAAATAACATATTTTCAAAAATAAGTGACCAAACCCTGTTCTTTCTGCTGAGAAAAAAAATAGAATTAGCCCCTCTGAAAAATTTGAAAACTATTTGAAAATATTTGTTTTAAGGCAAACCTTAAAAGCCCTGTGTTTTGAAACTACAGTCCTTTTAAAATCCCTTTTCTACAGGAATGTCTACGTTATGTGTATAATTGAAATATTGCCTGTTTAATTTATTTTTAATCAGGTAAAAAAAAAAATCTGTTTTATTTTAGTTTGTGGCCCATAGACACTTTCGTCTTGATTATTTTGGCCTTTGTAGCAAAAAAGTTTGGACTTGTTAAAAATGTGTGGGACAAGCTTACTTAACAGCAAAAACCAAATTCTCTGCCATTCCTTGTGTCTGCCTGTGTTCACTTCATTGAATGCTCAGACAAGCATAACTTCAATTTAACCAGTGAGAACAGAAATACAAAGTAGAAAAACCACCCAAACAATTCAAATGTACCTTTCTTTCCCCACATAACTAAAACAACAGTTTAAATAAGTAGAAAAAATGTTTTACAAGTATGAAACAAATCTTAAAGAAATAAAGATTTTTATTAGTCTTTTAAACTGACAGGGTTACAAATGGCTTTATCCCTTATAAGTTTCTATCAGGCCATGGTAGTTAGGAATCATTTTACTCTGGATAATTTCAGTTTCAGGGTTTATCTTCAGAATCTCTTTTACTTTTGCTTTGTGGTTTATATGCAGATTTTGCAGCAAAATATCTTATTCAGTTTGGCATAGAACAAATCTGATCCCTGTACTTTCCAGTGCAGTTTATATGTGTTTATACTTGGTTGAATTGGGCTTGTGGATGTCCACAATTCAAATTCTGAAGTATTAGCTGATTACTTTTTAGTTTTCTTTAATGCACTAAATTATTGCAAAGAAAAAAAGAGGTAACGTACACTTTTTTGGACTCAAATAAGTGTTTTTCTATTTTAAGGAATTCCCTCTCTAGTTTACCCTCTGGGTACAGCTGGGTAATGAAATCATTAAAACCGAAAATCTGTGCAGCTGCCTGGCAAAGCAAAGTGAACCAATATATCCTTAAATGAAAGCATCTTGCACAGTTCTCCCATTAAAACTGATTCAGTGTGTGAGTGTTTTTTTGTTTTTGTTTTGTGTGAGTGTGTGTACGAGAAGTGGTGATCTTAGATCATTTCAGCCTCTGCTCAAAGATAGAAAACCTTCTGGGAATTAAGACCACAACGACCCTCCCACTGGGACTCTGCTGCTCCAACATCAGCAACACACTAAACAAACTGATTCATGTGTGAAGAGTTATCAGGGCTTTCTTCTTTCAATCCTGTTTTAAGACTTTCAAAAAACAACTGGTTAGGTTTTGAACCATTCTACTGAGATCTGATGATAATATATAATTTGAAGCCTTGAGGAAAAATAAAATGAACAGCCTGTATTGTTGAAATGCTTACCAGACAAACTTTCCTAATTTGGCTGGACTGTTTTATAAATTAGGATGAAACTGAACATGAATCAGAGTTTTTTTCACAAGGTTAAGGGTCTCTGATTAGTTTTTAAGTAATACATAACTTTACACTCTGAATATTAATATCTAACAATATTTCAAGAAAAAAAGAAAAGAAAGGATGAGGAACTTAATGTTTCAGAACCACCTTTTGCCCATTAGCGTCCAGCACTAGAACTGTCTTAACAGCATAGGAAGACAGATTGTCTACTATGGGTCAGAGGCAGCTGCTCATTTTGCCTGGACTACTTGTATTTCATTGCCTTTGTCTCTCTCAATCGCTCTGCAAAGTGATTTCTTTTCTGATCCAACAGTAGTCCCAACAGATCCAAAAGTAGTAGTTTGCCCAAAGGTCACTTGTTGGTTGGCAGTCTCTGTTAGCACTGATTTTGAATTTGGACGCATAAAAAGATCACTGACAGCAATATCACACATTTAGCTATTTATACTCTCACCTTGTCAGGATCTCTCATCAATTTAGAGCACGCAAGTACTCGCTTTCTGTGTTCATTTCTAAGCTGACTGGCACAATGAAGTATTTTACCAAGTTTTTCATATCTCTTGACCCATAAAAAAGTTAAATAAAACAGCAAAACTTATTACCAGTATTTTCGTATTTGCAATAAATAATAAACTATTATTTTTTTATAGAAATGTAAAACTCTTTCTTCACATTTTTTTGCAGAATAAACAGGTTTTGTAGCTCATGGCCTTCCTATTAGGTGAGAAAAAATGAGTAATTTGTTGAAAATCTGCCCACCAGTCCGACACAACACCTTCAAACAAAATTTGCAAAGCCTCACCAAATAACACATTAAACCTTTTTTATTGCTATTATTCACATTCATACACCAGAAAAACATGCATAGTGCTATTATTTATTTACATCTGGATGTTACTATTGTGTGTAAATACATTTGACAAGAAAATGTCCTGTGAAATAAAGTTGTCCACTTAGAAGTATGTAACTAAGAGATCCCCACACTGGAGGACAAAAGATGTATCTGCTTCATTTTCCTGTTAGTATATCCAGTCAATGTCTTGTTGACATCCTTCTGTGCCGTGCCCATCCACAACATTGTTTATACTGTTTGGTTGGAAAATGTGGTTGGTATCACATAGTCCTACTGTTGTTTGTTAAGAATTTGGATCCAATGTGACAAAGGGTTTAGATTTCTTGCTGTTGTGGCTCTTTGGCTCCAAATATGTATGCATATGTTAAACTCAGCTAACTGAGCTATTAATAATAATAAACATAACAAAAAACTAGATTTACCAACATCTACAAAAAAGATGTCGCTCACAGTCTGATGAAGGGATCAAACATTTTGACTAGATGTAAACTTTTCAGAATTATAAATCAATATTTGTGTTTGGCAGCTAGCGCCTTTGATGCCAAGTTAGACAGATGTCGATCAGAATGCTTACCCAGTCCTAACAGTAAATCCTCACAGCTTTTTACAACGATTAATTCTGTATTTTGAACATAACAAAATCAAAGAATGCAAAAGAAAAAAAAGAGGTACACCTAAAATCATGCAGAAAGGAAAACACAAACTAAAAACATAACCTATTTTTCTTTAAACATCAGGCAAAAGAGAGAAATTCAAATGTAGGTCTTTAGATGCTAGACAGTAAAACAGATCTAAAACCATGAAGCTTAAGCAGGTCATTGACTGTACATTGGCAGTTCAGCTTTCCATGAAAAACTGAATATTGGTTGCTAAAATAACTTAAGTTAAAATTCTGGTTTTACTTCACCAAGTTCAAGTTTTTCACATGGAGTAAACGGCAAGAAATAAACATGCACCGTGTAGTTCAACTGAATCCTGTTAGGTCTGAGTAATGTCTTTGTCCATTCACCTACTACATGCGTGTTAGGTATTCCCTAACGACTACAGAAACAATCACGGCAGAATCTTTTCAGCAAAGCACTTTAAGCGTTTGACACCAAAGGGAAACTAACAACAACGAAAGCAAATTCTTTGGTTCAATTTTCCTTCAAGCAAACAAACCGTGGCATTGTTAATTCTGGCATTTTATATTTTTGCACCTACTCTCCAGATATATGATGACGAGGAGGGCTAGCACATTGCAACCTATAGTCAGAGGCCAATGTTCGAAAGAACTCTTATTTTGAGAGTTGTCAGTTTGGCCTTTCTGTTGGGAAGATGGACAAAAACAAAGATAAAAAAAAATCCTTAATGCTCCGTAACAGAATGATAAAACTGCTCCTTAAGCGAGGAAAGATCAAGCATTATGTTATGACCAAATATAGGCCTGGTTCCCCTTTTGTTGACTTTATAACACTTGTGCTTTTATGTGCTGTAAAATAAATTCTGAATAATGCAGCAGGTTTCATTGCTCCTTAACCCAGTTCTCTGGTAGGCATGAAACCACTTGGCAAGTTTCGGGACCTTTCTGGAAGGAAAAAGCTAACGGGGTAAATAATCATCCAGGTCTTTCAGCCGTTGTATCCCCATAAAAAATTGCCGTATTGAAGAATTTGCTAAGATATATCACGACAGTTTCTGTGGTGAGTGACATCACGGATCGGGGCCAAAAGGCACCAAAAGCAGCAGAGAATAACAACAGATCAACAATGAATGAAGCAGGGATGGTTCCCATGTTTCTTTTTGCCATTTTGTTACGCATTCCCCCTACCCTCAGACCTTCAGGTGTGTGTGAAGCTCTGACCCTGTCACCCTGCCAACACAAACTTATTTATTTATGCTATCCCATGTTTCCTATTTCCAACAAATCAAGAAACAAGGGTCATAGAATTATGACTGTAGGGTGTACCATCCTGCTATGTCCCACTGATTTCTTCTGATCCTGTCACCATTACTGGACAATACATACCAGAAACAAAAAACTTCAGATTAGTTCATAGGAAACAATGGATTTGCATTGATGTGTTTCAAAAGCACAATGGTTGGCTACATTGGAAATGTTTTTATGGCTTTGAGCATTTAAGGGAGATTTTATAGCCGCTTCCTGGCCCAGCATGAATATGTTAGCATTTATTTCCTCCTTCTTTGTAAAACTGGACCTGCAACTTGAATCATGAAAATCAAGAAATGCCAAGCTGGTATTTTCGCAGTGCAAATAGGCTTCAATGCTCTTCAATAATTTTGGCCATTTCATTCCCATTTCACAAAGTCTGGCTACTACTTTATGTGTTACAAAAGCACAGTAAGAAACAACTGCTGAAGCCACAGAGAGAAATACTGCATAAATAATGTATTGCTCACAATCTCACTATACTTTAAGTGTTGTAGTCCTGCACATCCACATATCTCATTTGTGACCCCTTGCTCAGTGGGCATTGACAGCAAACTATGAAATAACAATGTAAATTAGCAAAGGTTTAATGATCAACATCAAGATTTAAAGATATGTTGACACTGATTGTTTCGCTTGCCTTTTCTACACGTAGCTGGGTCTTTCACAAAACAAAGTTTTTTATTTTTACTGTTTGGCCCGTCGTCCACACGTAAACGCAGATTTTCAGCACCAAAAACCAATATTTTAAAAACTCTCGCCAAAGTGAAGATCTGAGTTTTCTCTGTTTAGTGTCTGTATGTGGACGGATGAAAGGGATGGAGTTTTAATGGCTGTAATGTAACTATACGCAACAAAAAATGATCCAAAATCACTTGTGAACATGTGTTTCTACTAAGAAACAGTATTTATGCCCTCAGCTGTGTTGGCATTATCGATTGTCCAAGTGTTTCTAGCTCTTTACCAGCTCCATTACTGCTGTATGTAGAAGTTAGAGAGCAGAAAGTTACTCTGAGCAGTTAGGATTTGGGAGAACTGAAAAACGCTTTTATCTAAACTAAGTGTATAGATGAACTACTAACAAATTTGTCTAGTATATATTATATATACTTATATATACATATATATGTATATATATATATATATATATATATATATATATATATATATATATATATATATATATATATATAAACTACTCGTTTTGAACAATGTACTTTTTTTATGCTATGCAATGTAATGTAATGTATTTTCAACAATCTTGACAGTACACATTGTATGGAGAGTAGATACAGTGCACTTCAGACTCTTGGGATGATTAATGTAACACAAACTGGTTTCCAAAAGTATAAAAGGCCACTATATATATTTATATATATATAATATTAATAGTCTAAAAAAAAAAAAAAGAAACAAGCAAACAGAAAGTTCTTAGTAAAAACTTACAGAGTGATAGAGAGGAAAATATTTTTTCAACACTGGCAGGAGTAATCATCCTTTGGAGATAAATTTAGAGTTTTTTTCTTTTTATAAATACACACTCCATTTAAATGATGGGTCTTTTTCACCTCCCCATTGCCATTTTCTCTCTACTTCCTCCTAAATGTTGGCTCAGTGAGCAGAAAATAGAGGATGACGTTATAAAATATCAATAATCAATCCATCACAGTGGAAAAAAATTCAAAGTGCTGTGGGAATTTACTCTCACATAACAGTCCCTTGTGAAATCTGTTACAAAGCCTTAAATAACAGCTCCATCTTAAAATGAATACATTTCAACTAGAAAGATGCAATAGCCTTGCCTTATTTAGGGACTGCTACAGCTGATCAAACTCTATGTTCTCTGGGTAAGGTATGGCCAAGTGATTTATTGAAGAAAAAAAACTGGAATTCAGAATATTAAGTAAATTACTAAGTAAATTACAATATAATTTAAATGTTGGTTTATTTCAGTAATATGTAAAAAGGGGAACTTATTACATGCAGTGATATATTTTAAGGTATTATTTCTGTTCTTTCGGATTCTCAGATTACAGCCAATGAAAACCCAAAATTTAATCTATCAGAAAATATGAATATTACCGAAGACCAATAGAAAAAGATGAGCTAAACAATAAATAAAAAAATGGCCTTTACAATCAGGGAGAAGACTGCTGATTTGTTTAGGTGACAGTCAGTGTCCTAAAACAACAAAAATTCCGTATGCTAGCATAGTTCTAGAAAGTTAAGTAAAAGGAAAAAATAAGGTAGAAAAAGGTGTGGGTGAGGCTGAGAGCATTGTGATGTAAAGTCCTTTTAATGGTTTGGGGACACTGGAGCCAACAATGCAGACAAGTTGGAGGATCCCATCAAGGCAACCGGGGCTTCCTTGAAAATCTCAGTAGAGCTAAAGGCCAATTGCCTTAATGCCACTCCACACCACTCCAGCAACTCATTCAAAAGAGCACTAACCAAGTATTGAGCATATACACTGTAAAGTACATGGGTATACTTTTCAGCAGGCATAAATTTACATTTTTATCAGCAATATTCTAATTTATTGAGGATTTGTTCATTCATTTAATTCTTTTTGCTATTCAAAATGAATCTATAATTATAGATTTTTTAATTTATTACCTAACTAAATAAATATACAAATAAATAAAAACAATGTTCTCTTTTGAGTTTGCTACTTTTCTCATGAAACCAAATGTAGAAACAGTATAAACCCATCTCAGAACACACCTTATTAATGCTTTCTGTACATACAGCAAAACACACTTCTTGTCTACACACACTCTTTGCCTCACTCTCTCAGGGATGTACTGCTGCCGATACTAGAAGTACAGATAATATGTCCAGTAGAGTAGGTTGACAATGACAAAAGAAAGGGGGAAGGTAACTCTGGAGTAGTTGTCTATGTGGTGGGGGTTCTCAATATGACAGCAGCTTATAAAGCTGAGGATTTTGCGGAGTGTAGCAAGAGTGGTGAGGCACCAGTTGGTGGGTTCTGGAGGAGACACTTCAGGTTTGGGCTCACTCCCCGAGGGACTGGAGGGGCTGATATTGAGTTCTGCCGAAGCAGGAGCTGGGGGAGAAGTGATGGCAGTCTCCTTGCGTCTCTTGGCTCTGTTGGAGTGTGTGGAAATGGTGGTGATTATGCCGTTCATTTCGTCATCCATGTCGTGCATGTGGCGGCCATACTGGAGGTTAGGGAGTCATGAGGAGGGAAAAATGGGAGATAAAAGCACAAAACAGTTTGAAGACTTGGTTAGTAGTTGAAGGAATAATGAATATGACTTTCGTGACGAAGATAATAAGTATGGCAAACGAAATCACTAAGAAGATGAAAGTTAAAGCCTCAATTACAGTTATTGGCATCCTTGGTAAAGATCAGGATTGTAACAGTAAATGCATTAACATTCAGATTTTTCAGTACAGCCCAGTCAGTTCATTTTGCACATGCACCTAGCAAAATACAGCTGTTTCCTACTTGGAAACCTGTGGAATGTTTATGTGCAAGTTCTGCAGCACAGCTTGAAAAAAATGACACAACAAAACAGAAAGGACTCCCAGCTATTATTAAACTCTTATATATTAAACATTAATAATTTATCATGCAACTACAGTAGAAAAAAAAAGAATTTGTTTCTCATGCAACTACAGTAGAAAAAATAAAGAATTTGTCAGTGAATGCCTCTTTCAACAGCAACAAGATCCATAACACTCTCTGCAGCGAACTCACTGCCTCACCTGAAACAATGTCAGGCTAAATGCAAACAAAACTGGTCCTAGAAAAAAAATAGAAAAAACAGCTGTCCACATGGATACCGGTAACATCCAATAAAATCCATGTTGTCAGAATCCCTGTTGATAAGAAAGAATTCTGTATCAGCTGCCCATGCTGCATTCAGGTACACCTAGACTAGGTTGTCCAAAGTGGTTTAAACGTGTTTTAATTTCATATATGGGCAAGGTAAAAGATTAACACTGACTATTTTCTAGTGGTTATATTGTTTTCTACTCTGGATATGTCATATGTCTGCTTGAACTATCAATCCATCCATTATCCAAAGCGCTTATCCTCAAGGGGTTTCAGGGGGCCTGGTCCCTATCTCCAGCTGTCAACGGGTGAGAGGCGGGGTACAACCTGGACAGGTTGTCAGTGCATCGCAGCTGCTTGAAGTATATTTTTTATGTATTCTATCAAATCCCTAAACTTTCAACTTTTATAAGTTATAGAACATAATACATTAATTTCAGGAATTGAAAGGTATTAATTCAGAACAAAATTTTTGTTTTGTTTAATACTGATCAAAGTAAAAACAATTGTTTTATGCACATTTGTATTGATTTTCTGTGATCAAAGTGTACTGAAAACGTACAAAATTGTGACTTTAAAAACCCAAACAAGTACTAAACTGTAATTTTTTTTTTACTGCTACATCCTTAGTAAAGATGTATGAAAATGTCTCAATAGGTTCTACATTTACCAGAGTAAATTACAAATCTTATTAATCTACATTAATTTAAGTATCTTTAGATGGAGAACATGTTCTTTTTTCCCTTTGTTTGCCACCCTTATAGATGTTCCACACAATTTCAATAAGCAATCTTTACTAGTGGTGTTTTTTTTAAATAAAAAAACAGCAGTGGAAAGTGCCAGGGGCTGGGGGTCTCACATGACTACCAGTTGAATTTGCCTTTGACCCACATTTTAGATCCGTTCCCGGAATTTTAATAGGTTTTCAGCAGGAATGACTACAACACGGTGTCAGCCAAACGTAGTCTTTGTGGTGTGGAGTTCAAATTAACCTGCGGTTTCCTATCTGACTTTAACATGAGTGCTTTGTTAAGCAATACTCAACAGAGGAACATGTTAAATTACATCAAACTGGAAGTGTTTCTAAATAAATAATTATGGTGGAATCCCCACTGCAAAAACATATCCTATTGCTGTTGTTTAACAAGTTAAGAAATTGTTGCATACACAACTAATTTTTACAAACAAGGTTGAATGAAAACTCAGGTTTACCTTGGCACCACATATAGAGATCAAGATATTAAGGGACGTCATAAAAATCACTAGGCTCATGCTAATTGGTTGTATGTGGGAAACATACAACACAGAGACAATTTTGTGGAACTGTTTGCTTTGTTAAAACCAGACTAAGATAGTTTTGGAGCAAAACAGTCCAGCTTGGTCAATCACTAAACATGCTTACTCAATCGTGATCTCAATCCCCACACCTAATAGTGCGTTCAGACCAAGGGCTTTGTCAGCGTCAGGCAAAGCTCACAAAGCATCTAGTTTGACGCTTCTATGTTGAAGCTTGCAAAGTCTGCCCCTTCTGAGCAAAAAAGAGCGCATGGGAGGGGCTTCCTCTGTTGTCAGATATTCTGAACTATGGTGGATAGTATTGAGAGAGTGGCTTGGCTTTATTTGCTAAATAATGCTAGACAGCTTCGACTTCTGCAACATCAGCGCCGTTTGTGGATACACCCCTTTCTACGGATGCGTTCTGAGTTTGGGGAGTTTAACCATTTCCTCCAGGAGCTACGTATGGATGAGGTTCGCTTTCAGCGGTACTTCCATCTGATGACTTCCTGGGCTGCATTAGAGCTCGAATCGCCTACCACGACACCAACTCCAGGCGCTCTATTCCTCCCGAAGAGCGCCTGTGCATCGGTCTTCAGTAAGTGTTATTTATTATTTTTTAATCTGTGTTTTCTAGACTTAAAATGTAGGTTTTTCCTGCTCTTGCTACATTTAAAATAGGTGCAGTAACATCACTACAATTATAAGCTCTGATTGGTTAACGCGCCGCTTCAGGGCCGTCAGCACTGTCAAAAGTTCAACTAACTGAACTTCTGCGTTGCTGGCTTTATGAGCTTTGAAGCATGAAAAGCAGGAAAAGTTGAAGGAGCCAAAGCTCACAAAGTGCCGCAGAGACCGTGACACTCCTCCAATGGCCTCTGTCATAGACTTAACATGTAATCTTGACGTTGCTGACGCTGACAAAGCCCTTGGTCTGAATGCAACCATAATTCCCATAGAAAACCAGCGGTGATTTTGCAAATAGGAATGGTCAAACATCCATCTTGGATGCTGTACCTGAGAAATTTTGTAGGCAGAGACTAAAATATATCCTATTGGCAAAAGAGGGCTTTGAAAATTTTTGACTGCAGAGGTGCCAAGTAGTTGTTTAATTAAAAGTTGCATTTTTGTTTTCTTTTAAAGAAGAGCCAATAATTGTGGAATCAGTGGATGAGCACAAGAATTAAGAGGGTTAGGGTGTAAAATATATATTTGAGTGTCTCACCATCACAATGTGAGCGTCAGCGTGAGTCAGAGTGCAGAAGTGGGCCACGGCGTACTCAATAAGCGCTCCAAAGATGAAGCTGAAGCAGATTCCCAAGTAGACATCAATGGCCTTGATGAAGCAGTTGGCATTGGGCAGAGATGTCCGGGCTCCCATCATCAAGGTGGTCATAGTCAGAACTGTGGTTACTCCTGGCAAACAATAGATTGTGATATTTGTTAAATGGGTTATTGAAAAAAAAAGATTATTGTACTACAAATAATTTGAGGGGCACACCTGGATCTGAGTACTTGCCAACACTGAGTACTAGGGGTGGAACCGAACCATTATATGGTATTTGGAAAGGCACAAATAAATTATTCTGTACAATTATTTATGTAGTATTTGTGTTTGGGAACAAGAATAATTTCTAGTGTAAGACCACCGGAAATGAACCAATGGAGAGAAAAATTTCCCAGATCTCCTTGCAATCTGACACCACATGATTACAAGAGTCAAGGCAGATACTTGACACCCGTGCAGCGCTGTCTCCATTATGGTACGTGGACAATAACCACCAAACACTGAAAACAACATAACTCAAAGGATAACTAAGGAGCACGGCTACATTTGAAGCACAAAGTATAATGTACAACAGAGAACTTTACAATTAAAAAGAAAAAATTACCCATAAGTCTTTTGGCCCCAACTGGTCTTTTTTTTTTAGGTTTTTTGGCTACAGTGGCCTTTATTCTTGTCTATTTTCAATGACATTCCCGTTCACTGAAAGATCAACCAGTATTGCTTATCCATAATTATTAAAATGGATAATAATGTAAATTAGAATTATAATTTGAAAAAGAGACTTTTATGACAATTTTTAATTTTAATCGAATACAAATAGAAATACAAATACTTTTCCTCCCTCAAAAAAATACAAATACCAGCTGCTTTGCAAACCCCTACCGAGTACCGATACTGATACTACCACACAAAAAATGCAATCAATTGAAATACAGGTTTTATTTTCTTCGCTTTTTTATTTTTTGTTTTCGTTTTTTTGTTTTCGTTTTTTACAACAAATGATGGTAAATTAGATACGAAAATAAAATGCTAGTAAAATTAGGACAAAACAAAAATTTCAAATAAAAAATAAAAATGTTCTGTAAAATTATTGCAGTTTCCACATTTTAAGTATCAGTCCATGGTAGACTAGGGCGTAATGACTGAGGCTATTCAACAGAGATGGGACAGCTGCACTCTGAAACACTAAACTGCTGAGTGAAAGTACTGAGATGAAGGGAAACGCAGAAAGTAGACACTGAAACTAGTACACAAACCAGAGTCCTGAATTACACAAATAAAGTAGACAGTATTTCAAAAACGTATAACTTATTAACAGTCACAATCTCACATTACTTACTAGGAAGTTATCAAAAAAGTGAGACATTACAAGAATAAAAAATAAATAAAAATATTGAACAGTCTTTTTATTTCAGCGTCAAGGAAAACAGTAATAAAAGTTACAACTATATGTTAAATCTCAGCTACAAGTGCTAAGTGCTAAAATCCAAATCCAAACTATTTTATATGGTTTTGCAGCTGTTTTATGTGATTGATGCTCCTGAATAAGTAAGCATGATTGATTCATAAAAGTTTAATTACAAAATTAACTTATTTACTTATTTTAATGAAAAGATCTATTTAAGGTAAAGTAGCAAAATATCTAAAAGATAGCTTGTTTTTTTTTTTATGATCATATTATAAGACATTATCTTATGATCACATGGAGATAGTCTATATTGTGTAGTTAATACTCAGTAAATCAAAAAAGGATTATAGTAATTATAGTTTTATTTTCTATGCTATGAAAATGGAACAATTTTGAATGTGTATTTAGGAACAGTTAAGGTGGTAAATGAATGAAACAATAAACACATAATTTAGCTCATCACAACAAATAAGCAAGATAGATGGAAAATGTCTTGATTAGGATGGCGGATCACAATTTCCTGACCTTCAGCTGTGCCATCTGGCTCGTGTTCAATGACACAAACAAAAGAAAACTAAACTTTTTTTCATACAGCTCTAAAATATCAAAATATTTGATCGTATCCTGCAAAATCAAATGAGATTTACTAAAAAGTAGCACCAACATTATAAAAACAACACCAAAGCACTGAAGTTATCAAAAGTTCTGCTAACATTTATGTGCCTTGAGGATTAATATTCTGCCAGCCTTCAAATGTTCTAATGAGTGCAGTTAAGCAGACATCAAACATTTTTATCTAGAATTTCATTTTTTGAGATCAACTCTAAACCAGAGGTCAAGCTGTGTCCAGATTTCATCCTCCCAGGCACTGCCTTTTCCTCATTCAAAATGTGCAACGAAGCAACAGGTCCATGGAGAAAAGCCAGACATCTCTTTCCAATAATGATAACTTATTTAACATAACATAACTTATGTTGAGGCATAGAAGCAACAGCTCTATTCTGAACCACTGCCCCAAGGATGGTGGTCCTCACCCTATCTTTAAGACTGAGCCCAAGGGTCGCAATCGCCAAATATTTTTCGTATTTGACGTTTTTTTTTTGTTTGTTTTTTTAACGATGATGGAAAGATCTAAAGGCTGTAGGTCTGTATTCAAACCTCTGATCAATTGGTGCTTTATGCACATAGTAGAGGTAACTAAATCAATCATAAAAAAAATTCTATGAGAGCATCTGAGCATCATCTCAGACCTGGACACTGTGCTCAATGCATCTCACCAACTGGGAGCTGACAGCGCACCGAAGAGTTATGGAGACGGTTGTGTCAATCACCGATGCATGCTGCTGGATTTTCACCCACTGAAGTGATAGTCTATATACTATCTGATGATGCACAAATTGGTGAAAATTTTTGTTCCATGTAGAGGAGAAAGTTGTGAGATTGCATCATCAGGCTACAGGAGGTGAACTATTCATAGTTTGAATGCATTTCAAAAGTTATTTTTTTTTTATGTAGTTCTCTTTTTGTTTTTTTTTGCTTTCTTGTTTGGATTAAAATAATTTTAATTTTTAAAAAAGATTTTTAAAAAAAAGGATCCTATTGAATCTGTTATAATTGTAAAAAACTGAAGTGATGGTCAAAATGAATGTGCCAGCTCCAGTCAGTCTGTCTTCCCTGGTTGCATTCTACCGTTCCCTGTCGACAAAATGAATGGCTCTAAATTTAGCACTTTGTTGTAGTTTTGCTTTCTTTCTGTGTTTCATGAAAGGAGAGAGATGGCATCTTGGGTTCATTCAACTTGCCCTTATGCATCTCTGAGACACCAAGCAAAATAGTCACACCCCTACCTCAGTTCACTTAAGTTAAGGTAAGTTTGATCACCTGTAAGTGACCATAATGCTGGTGGATTACAACAAAAAAACATGAAGTCTGTGGCAGATTGGTGAGCCATACAGATCTTTAAACAAGTTAAAGTACTCCAAAACAGAGAGGAACACTAAACGTCAGTAAAGGAAAGATTCTTTGGTTGTTATAACACCCAAAATAAAGCAAAAACTCACAGATTGAGACATTTGTTTTGGTTCTACAATGCTGGCTTGCCTTCGGAGAGCTTACATTGTTAGGATATGTCTTTCGTGATTTACGAACAGCCACAGGAAGATGTGTTAGGTGCTTACTTCTGCAGTTTTTTGTTGTTGTTTTTTTATGAAATTGTGAAAGATCATTTTCATACTTGAATGCCTCCAGGTGAGACAGATGCCTTATCTGGAGGGAGCAGTCCACTTTTTTTAATTTCTGAATCAGAAACCACAATTCTAATAATGTAAAAAAAATATAGAAGATCAATGTAGTTGGAATTCTTTAAAGACAGTGCACAGCGGCTGCAATACCAAGAGTTAATAAAATGTGTGTATGTGCAGGAAAGTAGGCCACTTAAGCAGCAATATCTTTCACAGTCTCCTGAAATAGAGGTGGTTTACTAAGAGAAGTACTCATTGCATTTAAAAAAAATCTTATATAAGATTTCTTGAAAATAAAGCCTCTTTCCCAATTTCTTTTAAAAAAAAAAGAACAAAATAATGACAGAAACTACTTGAGTTAAATGCAATAATCTCCTGTGTGCATTAGCAAACAGATGCTTACCGATACAAATTCGAGCTGGAACAGAGGATAAGGAAATCCAGAAGGAGACCCATGAGAGGACCACCAGCAGGCTGGAGGGGACATAAGTCTCTAGGATGAAATACAAAATGCTCCTTTTCAGCTCAAAGTGGAAAACCAGCCGGGGGTAATGGCCTTCAAGAAAAGAGAGAAACAAATAAAGAAACAAGAACTTGAAAACTGCAGACCTCCGCCGCGGCGACTCAGAATTTGACTTCAATCTTACCTGTTTCATAGACTGCTTCTGAGACAGATGTGTAGTGGTCCTCTACAGTGTACTGAGCCAGTTGGAGAGTGTCTAAGCCACTGACAGACTCATTTCCTCGAGTCCAGTAGAACATGACATCATTTATGTTGTAGCCCCCTGTAAAAGAGCAAACTGATGAAATTAACAAGTATCATTCTGGGCTTTTAGGTCTGTAGACAGCCATTTTTTTTCATCCAGTCTTTTTATTCTTTGTTCTAACTTTGATTTATTGTGTAGTCTCAAAGAATAATGAATGCTGTTCACAAACTAATGAGTAATTTAACGCAAATATTAATATTTGTGTTCCCTGTGAACTCATACACTCTCTCTTAAGGGTAATTTCAAGAGATTTGTGTAGACCTTGGGGGGAAGCTGAGTACCTGGAGAGATCCCACGCATGAACAGGGAGAACAGACAAACCCCATGCAGAACGACTCAGAAGTAACTCAGGTGCTTTATGCAAGGCAATAGCGCTAACACCTGCATCACCACGTAAACCTCAGAAGAAGATGTTGCTGTAGTTAATAGATTACTAGATTATTATTATTATTATTACAGCTCAATATCCAACTTTTTGTGATGTGCCATGATGGAGGGACTGCTTTTCACCTCACCAGTTAGTAGTAATATGGTCATGTGTGATCTACTTTATGGAAGATAGTCATTTTATGCACTTAAATCTTTTCTAGATCTGTGTTTGTTTTAATTATGAACTTAATTTTATTTGTAACAGCGTTTTTGGGTATGTACTGTGCCAGACTGTGCTGTATAAAATGCAGGTATTACATTATGATTCAATAACAGCAATTACATATTTCCATAGCAAAATATAATAACTTAAAGTAGCTCTTTGGCAACATATGAAGAGTAGTTTTTAGTTTGATATTGTATTATTTTCATTTTGCTGTTAGAGTACTGTTGTTGGTATGTTAGAGCTGTTATATTGCATCACTGAGTATCAGTAATTGATGGACTTGATTAATTAAAATGTGTGGCGCTGTGTCTCTTCTCCTGACTCTCTCGTGCCTGATGACCATAAATAAAGACAACTCGTGCCAAGCATTCAAATAAATAAAGGTTTTATTTTGTACTTTGTAACTTTTCAGAATATTGTTATATGCACCCAAATAAAATACATTTCTATATAGATGCGAAAAACCCCATAAAAGTTGAGATATAAGCATTAAATCAATGCTACAGTTGTTGATTTTTTAGCAGCAGAGTGATTGATGTTTTCTTTACTAAAGCCTGAAATGACAATGAGAGAAACAGCAGGGAACGTTAATGGCTAATAGCTGTGCAATGTTCTGATCTTATTAGCTGTTGGTGAATGCGGCTTCACAGTGGGGCACTGATAAAATGGGCATAATGTTAAATATCTGCAACAAGAGAGACATTGGGCGGAAAGAAAAATATAATGCTGAAGCAACAGACCTCATTTTGACCTTTGAAAAAAATACCATAAGATTGCACCTGTTCAAAACATACTAATTTGATGTTTGAATATCTTCATTCAGTACATAATTTTTTATAGTACAAGCAACAGCAACCTGCTCATCATTATTGCACAAGAACAGCCTTAAATGAACAACATGTGAGAGAGACCATCAGGACTTGGTTTATTCAGGCAAGTATTCCAACCCCTTGCAACGTTTTGCAGTTTGTCACATTACAACAGCAAACATGAATGGGTTTAAATGGAAGTTATGTGACAGACATAACAAAACGTAAAGTGGAAGGAAGAAGTTAGCTGTTTTTTTACAGCTTTATTTAGAAAAATTGAGAACATGGAATGGATTTAACCCGCCTTAGTTTGATACATCTGAAAAAAATCCAGTGCAAATGAGTGCAAAGGACAACAGTCGACATGAATGAGAGTATGGGGATGTTCTAAGCAAGATTAGTTTTTTTAATTTCCTAAGCTTTAGGCGACGTTCAGTCGACCATCCAGTAAATAGATAAGAGTTTGACACAACTGTAAAACTCCAAGGACATTAATTTCTGCTTCAAAAGGCCAGGCTGGGAGTGCATTAATCATTTAGTCAGTTACTTGTTGACTCAACAACTAAAACGTTTATAGTTTTGCTTTCCAAAAATCTGTGCTTCATGGAAGAGAGGTGAGAAGAAAGCCATAATTTAAAAGAAGGCATTAGATTTTTTCTTTTTTTTTTTGCCAGAAGCCAGATAGGGGAGAGGGTAGAAATTGGAATAAAGTGCTTCAGTCAGATTAGAACTGTATGTACTTCTTGGTCCACGTGCAAAACATGTGTGAAAACAAATTGTGAACATCTCCCTAAATACATCATCCTTATAACGAGACCTGGCAGCAGCATCATCACAGGGATGGAAAGGAATGTGACTTGTGACTAGGTATAGGGTCACATTTCAGCAGGATAATAATCCTAAACATGCAGCTAGTACTACACTGGAATAGTTTAGATCAAATTATGTTTTAGAATGTCCAAGTCAAAGTCCTGACCAAAATGTGACTTGAGGAAACGTTAACATTGTTGACACACTGAATCTCATCTGGCTGAGTCTTAGTTATTTTGTGAAGACAAATGGGAAAACATTGTGGTCTCCAGAAATGAAACATAAAGATATACCCCTAAATGTGGTTCTACAAGTGTGTATTCACAGGGTATTCCATACATATGCCTGACACACAAAAATGATATGCAGGTTTTCATTTTACTTTGCCATTGTGAATGTTTTTGTGCCAATTTCTTACCTAAAATGACGATAAAACACATGCATCACTGTTTGTGTTTGTAATGTGACAGAGTGTGAACAAGCTCAAACGGTATGCTTATACAAGTCACTGTACTTCCACTGTTCTTTCAGCTAATCAGAGAAGATTACAAAAGAGTGCAACAAGGTTGTGGTGAAGTGCATCACTCTTCCCTCGCACCTTAACAGAATAGACAAAGCATGCATATTAGACAGGGCCCCAGAGGACTGAGATAACCCACTTTATTATTGTTCAAAGACTGCCTAAGAAATGTATATGATCAAAGAGAAAAGTCATGTGTGAGAGGGTTTACTGTAGCAGCATAAGAGTCTGTTTTATTAAGTTGTAAGAATAAACATACAGTTGATTTTCAGGGTTAAAAGACAGAATGGCTTTTTAAATTGGGTTTAAAGTCTCTGATGCATTTTCCAAATGTATCTGCAGAGGGAGTAAGAGAATAAGAACTGCAGTTTGTCTTTTTTGCTAAACCTAAAAAAAAAAACCTCTGTAATCTCCTGTCAGAAATAATGCTTAATTTATTTTTCTCACACTTTCTAAACCCATATAAAACACCCTGATAAAGACCTCAAAGCAGAAACCAAGAAATGCGTTTGCTGATAAAGTTGGTTCCTTAGTATGTTCCTGGAGCCCTCACCTCATTTAACCCATATAACAGACATAGATGACTGACAGTAGCCATGAAATTAAATGTAGGATAAGGTTGAGTGTGATGCCTGTCAAATCAAACTTTTCTCTATAACTGTGTTTCTTAATGGGATAACAGATCAGTATCCTGATCCAAAGCATTAGTACGACACAGGAAGCTAAACGTGGAACATGGAGTTACACTCGACACCCTCTGTCCCAAATTCTAACAAAGGATTGTTTAAAGGTGCCATCTGGTACCCATGTTTTTATTTCAAACAAGCACTACAAAAGAAAGGCACTTTTTATGTCATTTGCTGCCAAGAGGCACTAAATATTTTACTGCAATCCTAATTTAAACACCCCACACACTCCCACAACAGCAGTGCCTTTAAAGCTTATTCCTGTGCAGAAGATCCAGTTCTGGCACAGCTTGAAAAGAAATAAATCATTGGATATACATTTCATAAAGAGACACCGGGACAGCACAAGTCGAAGATGGAGACAGAAGGAGAGGAGGACAGTGTATGATACAAAAAAAGAGCATCAGGAGGGATATACAGAGAATTGAGGGGAGGGTGGAAAAGATAGGAAAGAAATAGTTAGCCTAGAATGATTTAAGGACCAGAGGAATAACCCTCATCCTCTCAGTTACCTGACTATATCCTTTAACTGTCTTCCTGTCAGCTAAGTGGCACTGGAGCTTGAGGCTTCAGGTAAAGGTTTTTTGTGTGTGTGTGCATGGAGCTGAGGTTTTGGTTGGCTTCTGGCAGGGATCAGACTGAGCTTAGCTTAGCTGGCTGCCATTTTACAGAAAACGCAAAAGCAAGTATAGAATAGAGAGTACAGGAAAAAACTATATTATAACCAACCATATAACCAATGAATAAATGTTCTTTTCAACAAAAGATAAGAACTTTTTTCCTTCAAGGTGCTCGTTACTTCATTGACTCCACATAAACAAAATCATTAAAAAAACCTTGTAGAGTTGAACCCAGATGTTTACATACACTAACGACAGACACATATCATATTTTTATTTAATTAGACTAAACTATTCCTGTTTTAAATAAATAAGGATTTCAGATACTTTTTAGTTTTTCTAAATGGCAGAATTATGAGAGAAAAATTCTTAAAATTCAGACATTTCACAAGTATTTGGTAGAATTGTATTTTGAACTGTAATGGTGCGTTCAGACCGCAGGCTTTGTCAGCGTCAGCAGCAGCAAGATTACATGTTAAGTCCATGGTTGAGGCCGTTGGATGATTGTTTTCCACTTAACCCAGATCGGGTAGTGGTTAAATCAGGTCCAAAAGGGAACCTGCCACACCCCCTTTCCCCGGTAACGTCCTCAAGGTCATTCTGGGGAATCCCAAGGTCATCCCAGGGGATACACAGTCCCTCCAGTAAGTTCTGGGTCTTCCCTACGATCTCTTCCCAGTATTGAGTGCCCAGAAAACCTGCAAACGAAAGTGCCTACGCGACCTTTCTGATCAGATACCCGAGCCACCTCAACTGACTTATTTTGAGGCGGAGAAGCAGCGGCTCTACAATGAGCTCCCCTCGAATTGCGGAACTCCCCAACCTATTTCTACGATTGAGGATAGTAAAACACTTTGATATTTATGGCTGTCTATTCAATTAGAAACTCAATACAAATGCAACTTTTAGGAGTTTCAAAAACCATGTGTACTGATCCATCCTTCCATCCATTATCTATGCCGCTTATCCTTGAATGGTCGTGGGGGGGCTGGTGTCTCCATTGCAGCATGTCTACTGATCCTTCCACTTATCTATAATTATGTTGTGCATTGCTTTGGTCTATCACAGAAAGCCTGAGTATAGGAGAGTTAGGTTTGTGGCTGAAACAGGAGAAATGTGAGACTGTATGAGGGGAATTAGAACATCTGTCAGGCACCGTAGGTGTGAATGGATAGACACTGTTGGTGCTTTAGCTATGTTAAAGTAATATAAACCCTTACAGTCTGTAAAAGATTAAAGCGTTCTCAGAGCTTCATAGAAGAGTGCAGCTTGCGTTTTTTTTTCTACTCAGTGAATCTTGACTAATAAAGTAGATAATTTTCAAGAACAGCCCTCTGGCTTTGTGTTTGTTTTGATGTTGCAGTCGGCTTTTTCAGTGCCAAACACAAGAGATTATTCCATTTTGACCTGAAATGTCCCGGCTTCTGATGCAGCGTGACATCAGTTGGGTTTTGCGCAAACATACACACAGGCACTTGCTATTACAAAGCAATGTGAAAGATGAGAGAAAGTGATGCGCTTGATCCCTCGGTTTGATCTCATTCACTTGAAACCACAGCCACCCACCAACTCTGTGGCCATATTTCAAGGAGCATGGCTCAGATTTTCTTAAGAAAGAGTAAAGTGTCCTTACAGCTCTCTAGTTGTAATGTGCAGGTCTGCTTGTCCATGGGGTACTTCGTCAGATCCATGTTGCATGCCACAGTAGTGGTGATCCTAAAGAACAGAAAATTAGGCTTTAATTCAAGAGATTATTGAATAGAATACACATTTACACTTAGATTTAAATGCTTGGATGATAGTTGGCATACACTCACTGGCCACTTTATTAGGAACACATATCTGTTAATGCACATTTCTAATCAATTACTGCAAATTCACACGGCGGCAAATCATTGCATTTAGACATGTAGAAATGGTCATCAGAATGGAGAAGAAATGTGATTTAAGTGACTTTGAACGTGGCATGGTTTTTCGATGCCAGACGGGTTTTCTGAGTATTTCAGAAACTGCTGATGTACTGGGATTTTCATACAACAATTTCTAGAATGGTCTGAAAAAGGGAAAATATCCAGTGAGTGGCAGTTCTGTGGGCGACAATGCCTTGTTGACGCCAGAGGTCAGAGGAGAATGACCAGATTGGTTAGAGCTGATAGAAGGCAACAGTAACTCAAATAATCACTCGTTACAACCAAGGTATGCAGACGAGCATCTCTGAATACACGTTTTGTGAAATATTTTCACAGGACCATTGTGGATCGGCACACACAATATAAAAGAAAGGAAACAACAGAGCCACTAATTGTGCTAGAATGTGTGTCACTTTATTCCCCACACAAATACAGTTCAGCAGCAGCAACAAAGCAATACTTCATCAAACAGGCATTAAGCTTCATAACAGCATCTCACCTTTGACACTTGAGAGTGGGGGGCCGCTCACCTCTCTGGCCAGAACTGTAACTTAACCCGAGCCGGGCGATTGTGCACGAATACCATGACAGACTCCCCCGAGCTGGACAGCTCTCCCTCCAATTATAGACACAGAGGAGCGCATGAGGAATGAGGCAGGCCAGGCCTCATTCTCAGGCCCCCTTCGCTTATCAGTTTGTCTGGTTTCGAAAACATGTTTTCGAAAACATGTTTTCGAAACCAGGCAGACCGCAGCGGTTTCATGAGAGCTGCCCTGCCAGAGATACCAAGCCTACCATCCCTTATGAATGTTTATATTTATGCAGCAAGCAGAGTATAACATTATGTTGCTCTCATAACATTGCAGAGTATAACATTATAACATTACGTCTGTATACACAGGTGACTCGACGACACCAAAAAGATTTTACCCATCAACACAACACGTCAAACCTTGATGCTATGAGCTACAGCAGCAGAACACCACATCATTGCAACACCACAGCTTACCTGAGTGTTCTTGCTGACCATGTCCATCCCTTTATGACCTCAGTGTACCTATCTTCTGATGGCTACTTCATGCAGGATAAAGCTTGAATCATCTCAGACTAGTTTCTTGAACATGACAATGAGTTCACTTTACTCAAACGGCCTGCATAGTCACCAGATCTCAATCCAATAGAGCACCTTTTGGATGTGGTTGAACAGGTGATTTGCATCATGGATGTGTAGCAGAAACTCTGAAGCAACTGTGTGATGCCATCATGTCAATTTGGGCCAAAATGTTTCCAGTACCTTGTTGAATTGATGTCACGAAGGGTTAAGGCAGTTCTAAAGGCAAAAGGGGGTACTAGCAAGGTGTATCTAATAAAGTGGCCAGTGAATGTATGTATCAGTTTGGTGTCACTAAGGGAATATCTTGAGTTTGTGGGATAAGAACTGATTAAAAATGTTTTAATTGTTTTTGAGGATAAACTAATTAAAGATCTTCACACTTACAGAACATGAAACGTATAAGACGAATGCAATGCAATGAATGAGAAAAAAATCCCATTGCGTGTTGGCAAATTGAAAATAAAAGTAAGTAATTTTACTACGCATCAATAATGAATCACAGAAGTACCAAAATGATCTTAATTATACAACAGTAAGAAGCAGATGACATTATTCATGCCACCCATATTAGGCAGTCCTCTAGTGATTGGACCCTTGATTAATATATGCTCAGATTTGTGTTCAAATGTGTATTTTCCCAATTAGTTCAGTGTGAAATTATGTTACTGCCTTCCAAGATTGAGCCAATCAATGTTATCATTAATTAGTGAAAGAAATAAAACTATGTTTAAAAATATATTTGAAATATGTAGTAATTCATCTGCTATAGATCTGGAAGTTAACAACCTCAAATCAGGTTTTCACCTTGATTGGAGCTTTCATCCTCCACTTTCCATCACAAGCTTTTATCAAGCTGACATTTAGATATCTCTAAGTTGATATTTATAAGTATTTTATAACAACAAACAAAAGGACAGACTTGATCTAAAAATGGTCAAAGTTCATTGGTGAACATCTCTTCTTTTAACCGCTGAGTGTCAGTACAATCACCTTGGTGTTTGTTGCTTATTCCCTTCAGCCCAGCAGTGAAACACTTAGCACAGCTGTCCACTTTCCTCCAGCATCATATATTTCTCACCTCACTCTGTCCCTGCTCACAGCTTAAATTCCCTGAAGTTGGCTCGCTTCTACTGACTCCCTTTTATTTGCTTTCTTTATTTTTGCTGGTCCTGTTGAGCTCCTTTTCCCTAAACACTTCTTATGTCACACTGTGGTCCAGCAGGAGCACAGTTTCCTGCATAAGAGCAATGTCCCATAAAAAATGAACCCGGCCAGACAAACAGGTTCATCGATCAGTCTTCAAATGGAGTCATGTTGTCCTCAAAACCACATGGGTCTTAAGAAGGGAACATTTTGATCAAAAGCTTAATGAAAAATTTCTACATTTACATAAAATTTCTACATTTACAAGAGGTTTGGTTCACACAGTGATAATGCTAAGACAGCTGGGTACAAATGTTCACACTGGTACACACCATGTGTAGGGTTTCTTAACTCAAAACTGATGTCAGAACTGTAGCATATAAATTTCTTTAAAACTTCTACATATGTATTGATGGGAAAAAGAAAGTACAACCCTTTATGACTATAAGGCTTTAGGTATCAGGGAATAATGCAAATGATATGTTTAAATCAAGTTCTTACTTGAATCTAACCTGGAGTATATTAATCCTTACCACAATATTTGTCTGTATCAATATCTATAAAACAAAGATAAATCCAAAAACAAAAAGCTTCTGGTGAAAACTAAGTAAGCCCTTTCTGCTTTACATGGAATAAGGTACAAAAGTAGCAGCCAGTTTCTGGTAAATCAATACACTTGATTGTCTGATCATTTTTAGTCTATAATCAGGTTGTTGCTCTGCAGCATAAAGGTGTAGGTTAACCAGGCCCCATGCCAATAGGCAGGCTTGGGTGGCATCTGCAATATGGTTGTATGCTGTATGGTTGTATGACAAAATGGACATTAGTGCTTGGTTTAGTAAAAGCAAGAGCAAGCTAGCACATACAGGGGAGATGCTAATACATCAACAAGCTTCGAGAGGCAAGTGCAATACTGAGTGACATTCTGGTCCACACTCCATACCAGTCAATGGCGATTGATTGTAAGCCACCAATAAACATCATATTGAAAAAGGAGCGAGCTGAGTTATTTTTAGGCTGATAGGAACATGCTAAGAGTAGTTATGGTTAAAACTTTGGAAGAAGGAGTGTACCAAGAGTTTGTGTTGCTGATTATGTTGGATTGTGGACCCAACACTTGCAGACTTGCTTTTTTATGTGAGGACATTATCTGGACACTTGTAGATGTAAAATTGTGTTGTTTGAAATCTCTTGGTTCTTTTAATTTTATTAAGATTTCAAATTGTGAGTTGCTCATTATCTTGCTTTCTGACTGGTTTGACAAAACCGTTTACTGCCTACAATTACATACAACATATAACGCCTACAGAACATAGAAATGCTAAGGGATTAAGTAAAATATTCTTGTTTAAATGAGATCAAAGAAGAACAGGTGACCATAATGGACAGTAATCAAATACAGCAAAATAAACATATACACCTCATTTAAACCGTGCAGCTCGATGATTGGGGGATGGACACTTGGGCTTGCTTCATTGCTGCTACAATACAAGTGAAACTGGGTCTTTAACAAGACAATGATCCAAAAGACTACTATAGCATATTGTTTAGCATGTCCTAATACATAAGTCTCTAGTAATAGAAATAGGGTGTACCTTTTTTCTCCCACAACTATAAAACAGGCAGAAATAATGTAAATCAGATTTGCCATCATGACAAACAGCTTTGCACTCACAAATCAAACATGACAGTCTACAGCATGTGTACTTAGCCGAAAATATTTAATAAGAATGCCAAAAATTGCCGAAGGCTTGTCGTTCATTCAGCACAATATCTGCTTCACACATCCAAACTACGCTTATAATACTCACACTATCCACAGATCAAATGCTTCTGAACTCAGACAATCCAATATTCGAGTAATAGTGTGATATAACTCCCAGCGTTGCAATCACATTATCTCAAATTTAACCCACGCTTCGTCCCTCAGCCTGTTTCTTCTTGATTCCCTGGCCTACTTTCCTATTATCTGTTGGAGGAGAAAAAAAGGAAACGAAACAAAACGAATGACCAACAATGCTTCTTTGTTATCCCACCTCAGAGCATAAAGGACGGTTCCATTGGGGAAAATGCGGATCAGTCTGTTCTCCACGGTGATATCGTGTAGGAAGGATTTTTTGGAGTCAACAATAAAAGTGTCCGGCACCCAGAGCAGTTCCACCAGCCGACCATCAAGACTCAGACTCTTGTTGCCCTCAAACACCAAGCGCTCGTCCGTCCAACGCTGACGGAGAAATATGGTGGCGGTGTAGTCCTGCAGGATGAGGAGGGCAAAAGTTTACAATGGAGCCATCAGAAAATTTTAACAGGCATGCCAATAATATGCTGACAGTCATGTTGCTGCTTGATTTCAAACACAAAGCTAGATGTTTTAGTCCACATGCATCACTGCATGTGGATAAAATTCCTTAATGTCCCCTATGCCTGATGCAACTATCATCCATAGCAATGCCTAAAGACAGCAGGTCTGCTCGGGGTTTTGAAATAAAAAAACAAACAAACTGCTTTTTGTGTAAAATGCTGATGGAACTTTCATAATGTAAAATGTAATTAGTTCATTGTTGGAAGAATAAAGGAAAATGATACAATATTTATTTTACTTTTTATTTTCCTCTGAAAATTGTAGTGTACACATGTATTCAGGCCTAATTAATCCCCATGTAATGAATCCACATTTTGGAACAGCTGCAAGGAATCAAGTTTTCTCTGTACCAATTTTGCAGATCTAGAAAATGATTTTTTTCCCTAGCTGAATCCTACATGTGAACGAAGTTGTCCAAGAAAAACAGTAATTCACACTGTGTTTTAGGTCTTGGACTGGGCCATTCTAACACATAAACATAATTTATGATTTAAATTCTGTTGTTGCTCTGGATATATGTTTAGGGTTATCCTACTGGAAGGTAAACATCAGACCTAGTCTGTTTTATGATAGGTATGGTGCGTTTAGTGATGTACAGTTGGTGTCATCTGAACTGTGTACTTTGTTCTATAACTTCATTGTGTGTCCTCTATGGCTTGTGGCAAACTAAAAATATTTTTTATGGATTTCTTTTCACAAAAGCTTTCTTCTTGCAAGTCTTCCATAAAACCCAGGTTAGAGGAGTGCACAACTGATAGCTGTCCTAAGAGATTATTCTACCCAAAGCTGTGAATGTCTGTAGCCCCTGCTGAGTTAACATTGGACTTTTAAATGCCTTTTTGGTAAATGCTTTCCTTTCCTGGCTATAGGTTGGGATGCTTGCTGTGTGTCATACTCATTCCTTTTGAGGATATTGTGCTTTGGGAAATTTGTCAAGCTTAGGATATTGTTTTCTAACCCAACCCTGCTTTGAACTTTAGTGCTTTATATCTGACTGTCTGCGGCATTCTCTGCTTTTTCATGCTGTTTGCTCTCCAATGTTTTCAGTAAACCCTTAAGGTCTTTAGAGAATGACTGCATTTATACTATAATTAAATTAGATACAAGTGGACCATACCTACCGATTAGGTGACTGCTGAAGCCTGTTTCTTTGAACTGGAGTATGCTATTTTAATAATCATGCAGTTTATTCTCATGTTGTGACGTTTCCCACACTGTACAGTCTCTTATTTCTTAGTTTTTATTTACATTTTACACTTTTGCAAATCTACATGCTTGAATTTATCTTTCACATTGCTGCTAGTATATCTGAATGCCAATGAAAGAGCTTAAAGTATATCGTTATTCTATTCATCTTTTCTGTTGGTAGCAACAGAATATTTGCACACCAGATTTTGTCAAATGCCCCCCCCCCCATTTCAAATTTCAAAAACATTTATCGCTTTCATCCCTCTTTGCAGCTTTGAATTAGTTTGTACTAGTCTGTCCCAATGCATTTTTTATATGATATAAATATGAATCATTTCAAAACAGTCCTTTGCTCAGTTCTCTTAACACTTTAAGTTATATCAGGTCGACCATTACAGTAGCTTTTTTCCCCCTCTTTAGTTGTTTTATTAATCTATGAAAAGGAAATGTTTATGTTTGTGTATATTTCATTGCATTTAATTTGCAAGTTTCTGGTAGTGCCAACTTAATTGGGAAGACAGCATTCTTTATGAAAACACTCTAGTTAGCTAAAGAAGCGCACATAATCCCCTGCATAGTAAGAAACAACAAAATGATATCACCCCTGGGCAGCATTATTTAAATATGAGGTCTGAGGAGTATTCATTTAAACCGGCTGTCAATTCCCCCAGCTCATATAAAACACAGGCTAACTCTCACTAAGATTCCATACCTCTCTTTTGGGGAGTCATCTTAACCACAAACATGCAGTAGTGAGATGAGGAAAAAGATAGAGCTTTGTTCGCTAACACAGAGATATCAACTTTAACTGGCTAGGGTAGAGATCTTTACAGTTCCTCAAAGAAACGTTGACAAATTTTTTCGTACATTATTGAAACATTTGCTGACTAATTCAGATACTGAAGATCACTGTAAATTTAACATTACATTATTTCAGTGTGAATACAAACATTCTGCAGTCTGTAATCTTGAATGATGACTAAATAACTTGACAGACTGGCCATTTTTCTAAAGTGGATTTAAGAAAAGGTACAAAGCATACTGACTTTGAATATACAACACAATAAACTAAAAGTTCCTACGGAAATAAAAAGTCACCAAATCTTAAATGCAGCCTGTACCTCAAGTATACATCAAAACATTTATGTTGTTGGGACTCATTTTCCACATATGAACTGAACAGACTACAATTTCAAGCCTTTCTAAGTATAATTAAACAGTGATGACATTACACACAGACCCCATGAAAGATGGTGGCTCCCATGTTCATTCATCTGTAAGAGCTAGTTTGCTGGGCGATGGAGACGCTATTCATTTTATTCTCCTTATATGAATCGGGCAGAGATAGGTTAGAACAATTTAGATATCATTCACTGCTGGTTTGAAGTGTTTTTGAATGCTGGAACCATATTGTTTACTAACATCTCCGAGCGCATGTCTGTGAACTGCTGAATTTCCAGTGTGATTTAAAGTGGTTGGATCCTGAGCAGATCCCCTTTTAATATTAGCTCCCAATCTAACTCCATTTCCTTTTTGTTCTTCATGCATTTTTCCCTTTGATTAAGCTACCTAGAGCAAGAAAGTTCCAACTCCAAAGGGCAAGGCTAATCCCCCTTTAGCAGACATATACGTCACAAGGCCTTAGTTACTACACATGGGGATGTTAACTTCCCAGGATTTATTGAGAATATATTTTGGCTGATTTATTTTCTTAGCAAATTTTCATACTTAAGAGGAAAGTTGTCTGAGAGAAGTTTATCAGAATCAGAATCAGCTTTAATGGCCAAGTATGACAAACGTACAAGGAATTTACAGTTTACAGTACAACCTGTCCAAAATCATTACATACAAAAACAACAACAACAAACAGATCCAAGTCACTGTTGGGCATGCAGCCACCGAGCGGCGCTCCAATGTATGAAAAGATAAGATCAGATACATGTCGGGGGGGTGGGGGGGATCCACGGTGGGGGAAAAAAAGCGTTCACATGTGTTTTGATCCTTACTCAAGAGTCAAAAAACAGGTAATAGAAAAAAACACACCTAAATATTTAAGCGCATATTCAGACGAGGCACGCTGTTATCCAGCTTCCTGGTGCAAGAGAGAGCCTTAGGATACAGCGAGACGGTGTGTGTGTGTTAGTGTGTGTGTCTGAATCCATGTCAGTGTGTGCGTCAGTAGATGCCGGTGTACGGGGGGGAGGATACTTTGTTTACATTCCTTTCACGGGCATTTTTGTGGACCAAGTCGAAGGTTTTCATGGGAGCCAAAACAAGAATTATTTGGATAACAGGGAGAGCAATGTGTATGTGTACAATCATTATTGGTCCACCACGTTTGAACACATTCCTTCATAAGAGACTGAATATCTGGTCCTATTTTTCCTCATAAAGGAAACGATACCCTGAGATGTTAATTGACATTTAAATAGAAAAAAAAAATCGATAATTATATTAATATTACAATATTGATCACAATTACTGATTGCTATGTAAACCACACATCATTGCACTCCAATTGTCACAACAATTTCCAGCTCTTTACGTAGCATTCTAATTGTCTCTTGAATTTACCTAAAAAAATATCAGTTTGACCAGCTTGCCACTCCACTTTTTTGGTTTAAAATGTTTTGTATTTTTGATATATCCTATAATCAGTAACCAGCCCATTTGAGTTGAAATCTTAAACTACAGTCTTTATTATTAATTTGTTTGCCTCAGTTTTCATTTGAGCTTAAATGTTAATATGTGATGTTATTAAATGATTCACTGCAGAGCAGCATTTTTCTCAATTCATCTATGACATTTAAACTAACCACTGAATGGATTCTATGTAATTTGGGTGTTTGTAAATCTAGGGCAATGGTCCCCACATTGATCCACCTTCCTCTTATCCTCAGATGGTCATGGGGAGGCTGGTGCCTATCTCTAGCGGTCATCGAGAAAGAAGTGGTGTACCACCCTGGACAGTTCGCCAGGCCATCACAGAGCAATACGGTGACACAAAGAACAAACAACAATGCACACACAAATTCATGTCTGAGGCCAATTTAGAGAGACCAATTAATCTAAAAAGTAATTTTTTGGACTGTGAGAGGAAGCTGGAGTACCGAGAGGGAAAGCAAGCATGCGCAGGGAGAACCTGTAAAATCCCTGAAAAAAAAACTAGACCGGGATTCAAACCTCTGTCTTCTTTCTGCAAGGCAATAGTGCTACCAACTGTGCCACTGTGCAGCCTTGGTCCCCACAATTCGCCTCAATATAGCTCACTGTGGAATACTCAATCTTTGTATGAATTGCATTTTGATGGTTGGTCTGAATACAAAATACTTGTCATTTAAAATATTTGCCATGCTTTGATATACGGTTTTACTGATTAAAGGTTTGAAACCAAAACTGTCTAACTAGCTAGAAACTATTTAACTCTTATATCTAAAAAGAACTAGCAGTGTGCTTTCACCACGTCAGCTAAAGTGAGTTTTATGTACAATCATAAATCAATAATGTCCACAAAAAATGAGTGCATACAATACTAAATAGCTAATGTATACATTATATTGTATCTTACCATGTTAATCTCAGAGATGGTGTCAATGCTAGCGATATCCAAACTCATTCCCACCGTCACAGGACCATCTTGAAAACAAAGATACAACTATTACTCCACCTGCTACTGGAGTTCTAAACAAAACACTGACAATAATACTTTAACGTGTGTTTGCAAGTGTCAGATGAGTTTAGATGATATTGATAAACTATTAGGGCCTTCAAAGAGTAGGCCGTAAAACATATTAGAAAATATACGCTGAATCATGCCTTTAAGACTGTAGAGTCAAAGTCCAATCCTCTAGAGCCAGCATCATACATGTATTAGATGTGTCTGATGTTCAGCACACTTGATTTAAATCACTAGTCTTACAAGTGCTGCTGTTGTGCTTCCACACTTTGCTGGATTTACAAAGATGTGTACATAACATGTTCTTGGTTACATCCATTGTCAATTGTTACAAATGAAAATAGCGGGTAGATGAGTTTGACAAAGGTAAAATGGACACAAAAGTCTCAAGGTCCTGGTGCACTGAAATTTGACCTGTCTAAAAAGACTAATATTCAAGAAAGGTTTGAAAACAAAGACAAAAAAATGATAGCCATCTTTCCACTATAGGAACTTCAGGGTAATTCTAATGGACTTTCCTCTCTCGGGATATCTTCGCCCAGTCCTCTCAACTGTCTTGTCTCCATACAGTGTCAGCCCCTTAAGGAATCCGGTACTGGTATCTAGTAAATGGCCTGTACTTGTATAGCACTTTACAGCACTTTAGTCCCTATGGACCCCAAAGCACATTAAACTACATTCAGTCATTCACCCATTCATGCACAGGTGATAGTAAGCTACATTGTAGCTATAGCTGCCCTGAGGCGCACTGACAGAGGCGAGACTGCTGGACACTGGCACCACCGGGCCCTCTGAGTACCACCAGCAGCGAACAAGTTAAGCCAAGTCAATTACAAGCCAAACTTCTACCTCCTGAGTCACAGAGAATAACAAGAGATTGACATTGAAGAAGCAGTGACAGATTTGCCATGTTTCTGTTAAGCCAGGCATTCACTGTGTGATTTTGGACCGTTTTTGAGCCGATTTGTCACTCGTGTGACTTTTGTCTGGATCATGCTGACTTTTGGCTTAATCATGCTTGCATCGTGCTTGTAGTGTACATTGGGTAACGACAGGCAATTTAGACCTCACGACCAGCTCCCGATCGGTTGCAAGAAAATCAAACCTGTTTGAAATCCTAGTCGCCCCTCGTGAATGACTCGCACTGTGGAAGCAATGCTACGAGCTATTTGTCATACTGCGCATGCCTGTCACCATCGTTACCGCGGAAGTACTTCTGGTCTTTGACATAAACAAAAATGGCACAGCTTGCCAGGGCAGTGCGTTTGTCTTTTGAGCGCATCCTCGCAATTCTAAGGCGAGCATCTCCACTCCAGTGTTTTTCTTCTGCTTCTTCAGTTCCGGGTCAGGCGCGCATCTCACTCCCGTGTTTTTCTTCTGCTTCCGGGTCTGTCGTGTCGTGGAGTGAGAGTAGTCAGGTCGCATCCAAACAGCGGTTCGTACAGTGTGAGCACATGAGTTGTGAGCTGTGAACTTTTAACCCCTGCAATTCACTCATATGGTGTGAGCCGGAGCTGAAGACCCGTGACTGAAAAATCGCCTGGCTTTAGCTGTTTGCCAGTAACTCTTATTTTAGAAAAGCGGTTGTTTGGCGACTACTGCTCATTTCCCCCTGAATTGCAAACGGTCGGGTTTATTTAACCACACCTCCTACCCAGTGACTCTATGAGACCATTTCTGGAGTATCCCTAGACTGATACTCCATTGGTTCCTGAAATGGCCCCGAAAATGGGCCTGTAGGCCCGGCCTGGGGAAGAGGAAACACGCACATACTGTGAAGTTCTGGTAAAAATCCCCTGAAGTTCTGATAGTGGAAATGCACCTAGACACCCTAAATAATTTATATAAATAAATCTAACTTAGGTATTTTTAAAATGTGTGCTTTTTTTAAAGACTGATTAGTTTCTAGTAATCTTTAACTAGTAATTCAATTAAATTTTCCGTTTCATGGGCTATAAATGTGACTGGAAACTAGTATTTCTTTCTTTTAGTCATTAGTAACAAGGCAATGTTACGACCCCTGTAGGGGCAAACGGGCCATAATATAGAAATTAATATAGATTAATTAATATAGATTAATTAATATAGATATTTCTATATAGAATATAGAAATATCTTTAGCTCACTCAAACCGACCAGACATGCAGTTGCCATGCATAGTCATTCAGTAGGGGTTGGGTCAGCAAGTTCAAAAGTTCTGTAGGCTTTTTCCCCCGGTTTTTTAGCCTTTGTTAGGGAGGCTATAATCATATTGCCACCAGTCCCAGTGGAGAAGATGACAAGAGAGCTTAAAAGCTCCCCAAACTCACTGCTAAATCTTGTCATCTTAGGCATGTTAAGGTTCTAGAGGTCACATGTCTCCAAAATAGCAATTAGACATCATCCAGAGGTCAATTGCTTTTTAGGGTAATGCAGGTAAGCACTTTTTGCTAAACTCTTTTGAGACTTTAGCTGTAAGTGTTTGCTTTAAGAATAGGTGTTTAACCAAAAATCCATGTTCTACAGGCAACAAAGGACATGTTATGTGGAAAATCAACGCATACCTATTGCTAAGTGTGGTGGAGGATCTGTTGCAGAGCACGGAGTCATTAAGTCTTTGAAATATCAATTTAAACAAACATTTGGTGGATTCTAATAGTAAACTAACGTATGGTATTTTCAGCTGATTAGGGATCAAAGCATAAGATAAATCAACACAATTGGTTTGCTATATACGAAATCAGCCCTCTGAGTCCACAGACCTATCTTCTACCCACGTGCGACTGTGGCTCAAGAGTTATGGTGGATTCACACCACACCCTTTGTCAGCGTCAAACAACGCTCACAAAGCGCCTAGTTTGATGCATGTACATTTTTAAGATGAAGCTTGCAAAGCACATGGGTAGACCTTTCTCTATTTAAACACTAGTGGATTGTGGTTGGCTAGACAACATTGACGTCGGGCAACGTCACAGCATCAAAAGCTCAGCTAGGTGAACTTCTGCATTGCTGGCTTTTGGCACTTTGAAGGAAAAGCTTGAAAAGTTGAAACGGCCAATGCACACAAAGCGCCATGGAGACCCCGACTCCCCTCTGACGGCCTCAACCATAGACTTTACATGTAATCGTGCCGCTCTTGATGGGGCCGGTGTGAATGCACCATTAGGAGTTCAGCTTGTAATCAGAGGGCTGCCAGTTCAAGCCCCAGCCCCGACCGCCTCAGTTGTTGTGTCATTGGGCAAGACTCTTCACATGTTGCCTACTGATGGTGATTAGAGAGCCAGGTGACGCCAGTGTCAGTGTGCACAAGGGCAGCTGTGGCTATAACATTGACTGAATGTAGTGTGAAGAGCTTTGGGGTCTGTAGGGTCTAAGTAAAGCACTATACAAGCCATTTACCATATATAGAATAAGCTCAACTGCACATAAGAATGATTAATCTCCTTATTTTTTGCACACATTTTTAAATGCACGGTTCCCAAATATTATGAATGTGTTAAATTAACATGTTTCTCTTACAAAAAATATCTATATATTTAAGTCTTTTACAAATTTTAGTCATGAAGCCAATACATTGCCTTTATTTTTCCATTTTATTTCTATCCCTCTTCTTTACTGCTGCAGCAGATGGATTTCAAATAATTCAATTACATTTGAATGTTTGAATGGAGGCATGAAATATTCAGCAAGGACATGCAAGCACAAATCTGCAATATGAACTCCTCCCATTCTCCGTCAAACCACCATCCTCTGACTGTTTTGTCATTTCCACATTTGCAAGTCTTTGCTGCTTTCTTACTGTCAAAGAAAGGCCTGAGATACTTGTTGTATCCTTTCATCAGCTTCTGAATGGTGGGAGGCAGAATCTCTCCTTCCTTCACTTCTGCGTTCATCAGTGAGTTCTCTAACAACCTGAGAACAGAGATAGAGAAAGAGAGAGGGTGAAATAAACGGCACCTCTCATTTTTTCCTCCCCACAGCAGGTGGAGTCTTCTTTGACAAATCCGTAGGGTGCCGACTGAGTTCCACTGCCAGAGTTAAAGGTGCTGGTGAGCTGAAGATTAAAATTCCAACAAGGAAATAAAGGACAAATGATTAATAAAAAACTGTACATTTTATGGTAAATATAATTTAATATAAATTATTCCCAAACCTTAGCCAGGTTCCTGTTTAATTTTGTCTTTTGAATCGCTGCTTTTATCTGTTTCTACCAATTTCCTGCCTGAATGGATCCTTAAAGGCACAGTGAAGTGCAGAAAGATGGTTATACCGCTTGCAATTTAAAACAGGGGAGACAGAGCACTCTGTGCACCTCACAAAATGGTGTGCATGTACATGTTTTGTGTGTGTGTGTGTGTGTTCATGTTTGTAAAGCACAGCCTCAATAAGAACCAGTTCTGAAGAGAGAAAAAAAAAACCCAGAGGCACGTGCCATGATGTAAGAGAAGCTGAAGCAAGACAGATCAGGCCATGTGCGCAGGCTGAAAAAAATGAATGTCCCCACATTGGCAGCAGTCCCCCATGTCACTTGTGCGCCTCTGTAGTGGAGTATGAGAAGAGGAGAGAGCAGGGATAAAGGTTTAAATAGGAAACCACATTTGGAGCCCTTTACAAACCCTCCATGAGTGTGCATGCATTTAGAGTGAATATGCTTTAATGTGTAAACGCTTTACAAATTAATTGATATAATTAAATCCCATATTTACATATTACAAGGTTTGTTTGTTTTGCTTCCAGGTGTGCAGGCAAACTTGTATATTTATGTTTCTCCACCATGACCCTGCAAGACGAAGTGGGTACAGACAATAGCTGGATTGATGGATGAAGCCCTATGAGAATGTGGCTTGGCAAAAAAAATTGCCAGAAAAACTGTTCTTATCAACACATCTCAATAAATTAGAGGGCCGTTTTACTCTTTGAATTAATTACACGGCTTGAAAGGCTCCAAACTTTTATTTCTATCAAGTAAAATACAAATAAAAAATTGCACACAATAATTCTACAGTATTTATATATTTTTATATATTGCAGTTTACGGATGCTCTCATAGGTTACTATGATATGGGTCAGAATGATATCAGCTTAAGATGAAACTGAAAAGAAAAATTGGCACTAAAAGTAAAAATTGGCATGAAAAAAAAATTTGTAACTGAAATTCTTAATTTTGAATCTGAAATAAATGTAGTGTAAAATTGAAAAATGGTATTTAAACAAAAATTGAAAGTGAAAAATATTTCAATGAAACTCCATATATACACATTAAAACAATGTACTCACTTATAATCAAATTGTTACACATCGTTTTTGTCATGCCAGTCTTTTTTTCTATGCCAATCTTTTTTCAGTGCTGCTGCTTTTCAGCTTCATTGAGCTGATACTCATTCCATGTTGTGCATGTCAGGTGGGGCTTCAGAGCCACATGTACTTGATTCCACCTGTCAGTGAGTCCAGACGTTTTATTTTAGTTCTCTAACCCAGCAAATTAAAGTCGCCTTTAGTTCTTTTATATGTATATAATTCCAAACCGTCCACATATTATAGCAACATCCACTGCTATAACTTTCTGTAATGTTTTATTTTATAAAACCTTTAAGTGAGTTGTCGTTTGTTTCCTTTGTTCAGGTTTAAATAGACAACTGAGGCATGGTCTAGTAAGCTTTAAGTCATAAATTGAATTCCACTTGAAGGTTGCGTTTTTTTAGGCAATTCATTATTTTTCTTCGACCATGTTTCCTGATCCCTCAGTTGGTTGATAGTCTGTACACCTCAAAAAAATTTTAGCTTTATGACTCTGTGAGCATTATGCTAAATCTTTCTTGTGTACAACTATGCTAAGTAATATGATAATAATTATCTGAGTATAAAAATATGAGTATAATTAACAATAGTGCACTTGTGTACAAGGGAAAAAAATAATTGATTAAAAAGTACACATGGCTGTCAATGTACAAAATCAGGATTACCAGTCAATCTCTGAAACCACTAGGCTTCCACAACAGTCAGGCATCCACAGTCTATTTAAACCTAAACAAAGGAAGCAAACGATAACTCACTTAAAAGTAAATATAGAACTAAACACTATACAAAGTTAAAGCAGTGGATTTTGCTATAATACGTGGACAGTTTGGATTTAAAAACATATAGAAGAACTACAGGTGACTTTAATTTGCTGGGTTAGAGAATGGGTATAAAACAGCCAGACTCACTGAAAGCTGGAGTCAAGTAGATGCGGCTCTGAAGGCCCCGCCCCTCACGTGCGTGCACAACATCAAATGAGTATCAGCTCAATAAAGCTGAAAAACAGGAGCACTGAAAAAAGACTGACATTGAAAGAAAGATGAAAGTGCGAAAACTTTATTGTGAGTATTTTTTTCATAAAAAAAAAAATCACTTTCAATTTTTGTTTCAATTTCAATACAGAATTTTTCACTGCATTTATTTCAGATTTAAAATTAAGATTTTTAGTTAGAATTATATTTTCCAATTATTATTTTCAGTGCCAATATTTCTTTTCAGTTTCATCTTAAGCTGATATAATTCTGACCCATAGTAGTCCTGCTCCTGAACTTAAGTTAACACAGTAATTCCATTTAGGGAAGCAAGCTCTGACCGCTCGTGCTTTTGACTTTCTTTTCTCATTTGTTTTTCATTAACACATTTTTCTCTATTTAACTTCTCTATCTGGTTTTTTTCACTACTGTATTGTTCTGTCCCAACAGAAACTTTTTGTGCCATCCGCTTTCATTCCTGCTCTCTCCCTTTCTTTCCTTTGTCAGTCTGTTTGCCTGCCAGATTTGTCAGGCCTCTTCACCTGCCTCCTTGTTTTCCCACTTTTCTCTTTTGTAGAATTGTTTTGTTTGCATCTATTTATTCCAACCTGTTTTTGTCTGACGCTTAGTTTTTCAAATCTAACTGCACAGCTGTCCTGCTTTCAGGTTTTTTTTAACTCACACAAAACAGAAAAAAGAAAATATGACTCAGTTCCTATCACAATGAATGACAACAGGAAACTTTCTGTAGACTGAAGATTATCTTTTAATCTTCCTGTCCCACAGTTTTTATTTATATTTTTTTTTCCTGAACTGGAACCCAAATCTATAAACCAGACTTGAATCTACAGTGAAAAAAAGCAAAGTAAAAAAACGAAGCCAGAAAACTCAACTGGTTTCACCCGTGTCAAATCAGCTCAGATGATAGGGTGCCTCTACCTTGACAGACTGATGCTATGCTGTGTAAGGTCCCGCTCACGTGGTTCACAGCCTGTTGTTTCACTTGTCAGCAGCCTAGGATGGGGAAGCTGTGTTAGCAATGGTTCTGACTGCATTCTGCTTCAGGTAATTCAATCTGTGTCACCCTGTGTGACCCTCCCGCCTCCTCACACAAATGTATGTGTCTGTTTGTAGTGACCGTGGGGGAAAAGGTAAAAAAGATTTAATTTAATTTAGGTATAAAATAAATACTCAATGTCATAAAAGTAGGCCAAAATTATATAGAATTATATTATTACATAAAAATATTTGTTTAATAACATCTAAACAATGCATATGCCTACTAAATGTCAGATAATGAATTACAGCTTTTTTTAAAGCAGGAGGTCTACAAAGAAGTCATGTCTCTTCTTATTCTGTCCATCTCAGTAAATCCCCAGGCTCTAACTTTTGGCTGTCTAACCCTTCACCTGCAGAATGAGACTTGAGCTTTCCAACCTGCCAAACAGTTGCTATCCACTGAGCCCTGACACTAAAAAAAGAAGCAGAAGAAACAGAGAAAGCAAAGTCGATCTCCAAGACACTCCAAGAATTCGCAATTTCTTCCCATTTGAGCAACTAAACTGTGATCGTTTTGTCCTAATTGCAACACAGCTTGAGTCAAACATGCAACTTACATCTATATACTCACACAAATGTGTACTCACGACAAATACCTCTCATATTCATGTACTGTAGCTTCCTTCATCCCCGAGATGGGGTTTGTAGCACACCTATAAAGAATAACAATTTACCACTGCTCCACATCTGAGTAAGGACAACATCAACAATTCCATATATCCAGGTTTCCATGCAATTAATCAAATGTACTGGTCTGTATCACAAAGACCTAATAATGTAGAGAGGTGATTAGAAGAAATATATATTAGGTTGATTCAAGACAATTTATTTGTAAAGCACACTTTCACCACAAGATAATTCAAGGTGCTTTACATGATTCAGTAGTAAAGAAACCCAACATATGATAAAAGCATTAACAGTAAAAACAGAAAACGTACTAAAAGCTGCTTCTCCATGTTTAGTTCTGATTCTAGGGATGATTAGTAAACTACATTTGGAGGACCTGAGTAGTCTGCAGGGTTGATATAGTGACAACAGGTCTTCAACATACTTTAGTGCTAAACCATTTACTGATTTATAGTAGGAACATTTTAAAGTCTATTATCTGAGCTCACAAGGTCCTTTTATGACATTAGTCTTTTAATCCTTTAGGTCCAGTAACTGGGAAAACCGCCTTGGGCTTGGCTTAGTATTAGTGACTATAAAAAAAGTGCCAAAAACAGTATTCTGGATGCCGACATGCAGTGGACCCCTGCCTATTTGCAGTTAAGTATTCGTGGATTTACCTATTCTTGAATTGTTCTGTGGAATGTTACTCTAAACTATTTCTAAATTAGAGCATATGTAAAATATCTGAAAGAGAATGCAGCTTGGGAAGCTGAAATACCTGGGTGCAATGCAACCAGGTGTTTACAAACCAGCCAGTAAAGGAGCAGTGTTCAATTTCCTTGGCACTTATTGGCTGTAGCCCCGGGAGTGGAAGTTAGGAAAACTGTAGATGTTAGGTTCTGCAGTAGCCCTTAGACTGCTTTGTCTTTGTGTATTTATGCACATTAATGTATATTTGATCTTTGAACTAATAACCAAGGCAGGTCTAATATTTTTTAGATGGGTCTTAAGTATTTGCAGATTTTAGCTATTCATGGACTGCTCTGTTCCCTAGCCCCAAGAATATTGGGTTTCCACTGTACTCTGTATTGCGTCACCCCCTCCAAATCATGTAATCCATGCATTCCAATAACTGCCACAGACACAGGTGTATGAAAGTCAACACCTCAGCATCCAGAAAGCTTCTGCAAACATTTGTGCCCGAAATGATCACTCTCAGATGCTAAGAGAATTCCAGTTCCGCATCACAACAGGATAGCACCTGCACAGTAGATCCAGTCATGGATTTCCTAAATTCTAAATATTTAAGTGTGTGTTTTACCTGCTATCTGCTATCTCTATCACCTCCAACCGCTTCTCTCCAATTAGTCCTTAATCTTCTTTTCACTTTCTGCTTTCCCAGAGTTTTCCGCTTTCCCAGAGAGCAATTTAATTTAATATTCCCTTTAAAAATTTGTACAAAGAAACTGAGTTAATCCGTTTACAAATGTTGTTTTTTATATTTTTCTTGTATGTGTGTTTTCTTTTTAAGCTGTCCGGATTTTCATCTGAAATCTTATTTTGGAGATGTCCAAACAATGGGATCATAGTCTGTTCATTAACATGACATTGCCTCATTAAGGAAAATGACATTTAAAATTTTAAGGTAAAGTTTTACATTTTAAAATTAAACAAGGATTTATGCTTCTGACAATACATGTATAACTACTTTGAATACCAAAGTGCAAGAAATGTTCCTTATATCTTAATTCAAATATGTGCAGATACTGGTATTTGTCAACTTGAATATTAGAACAGTTTTGAGGATACATCTATTGTAAAAAAAAAAAAAAAAGTTTAATTAAACTGTAAAATATCTTGGTAAAATAATCTGAAATGTTGGCAAATGCAGCAACATTATTGCGATATTAGGGATGTCACTTTTTCAGAGTCAGTCATTTCATTTTGAGTAACAGCTGATACTGCCGAGTCATAATACAATACTTCTACAATGCATTAAAGTAGGAAAAAAATGCAAATCTAACTTGTTTCTATTAAGTTTATTATTGTAGTAATTATGCATATGCACTCTGCTGTAGTTTATTATTATAAATATGCATATTCACTCTGCTATAGGAGGTCCGTTAACGGCTCACTATTGCCGTACTATTTTTGAATTTCCCACTTGTGTGACATTGCTGTGTTTTTGGCCTTCTTGCAACCATGAATATGAACGTAATAGAAACTATTAAAATTATAGCTGAGCCACTGTATTTTCTGTTTTATAGGGTTATATCCAATCTTTTCCGATCAAATGATCTGATCAGAACATCACAAATAGTATGTAACAACTATCTCACTGTTACATTTTAAAGACTGTTTTTAAAGGTTGAATAAGGAACAATTTCATAAAAGCTAGATTTTAAAAAAATGATACCTCCACCGGGCATTTAGAGGGGTTCAGAATGAAAGTATATTTTCTTAAAAAATTAAATTTGAATTAAAATCTAATGTAAATTTTGACGGACATGATGATCCCGTTATATCTATATCTACCAGCCAATAGCGGCCGCCACTGCAGGGTTAACAGGTCACTATGTTCCACCAATATGGTCGGCACATCTAGGCTGGCCCTGAGGAAAAATGGCGGAGTCAGCAAGTCAAGCAGTTGCTTTTGAGCACAACAGATATTATCTGTCTCTGGAGAGGAGTGACTGGAGAACAGCAGAAACTAGAATACATTTAGGTGAAGCCTACACTAGATGGATCGACATAGCAATACCATTTCAGCTGCATCAAAAATATGTAGAAGCGGTGACTTTACTCCTTACTTGGTAAGCCAACTCATTTGCTAACTTGGTTAATGTTAGCCATCAGTTAAACTCCTCTAGGATACATTCCTCGCAGTTCAGGTTGGTCACTGGACGTATCGGCAGCAAACCAGTGGCTGGAAGGATTTTTCTATTGTTGCAACTACAACTTAGAGACAATAGATGTCGCTATTGTGTTCATGTTCAACCTTTAATAGTCAGCCATTCTTCCAAATCCTACACAATTCCCTGGGAAATTAGAGACTCACAGCTCAAAACAATAAAAGAAAAGGATGCACTGTAGTTAGTTGTCCTGTTGCTGCTATAGCTCCTTATTGCTCAGCTGTAAATAACCTACTTCTCCCTGCCCAGAGTTCTGTCATCATTTATTAGTACTGTAACAATGCAAAAGTACCTTCAGTGGTGCTCAAATGTGCAATATATTTTTGGCTGTGAGGTTGAACTTGCAATAGAGGACCATTGAGCCCTTTTAAGAGGCCTTAGCCTGACATCTGGGCCAATGATCTCATGGTCTGACACAAACACTGAATCAAATTTATCTCATAACTGTATAGTACTAATTAATATACAACAATAAGCAAACTAGTTCTTCTGTCGTTGGCTATGTGCTACCCTCACCTTAGCACCCTTGCTTGGAGACGGTGCTACCATCAGGGGGTGGTAACATAGTTTTAGCGTTGTGATGCTTAAAATGGGGTTAAAAAAAAGTTTAACTGAAAACCATTTTTTTTAAAGCTGTAATAGTTTCTAGAGGATTTTATATGGTTAAAATTAAATGTGAATTTCCAACATTGTCTTCGGTATTGCTCATCCAAAACTTCTTGAGGTATTGTGTAAAATTTAAAATGCACAGTGCAGCTGGTATTGGTGTTAAATTATTTTAGTAAATGGAGTGCTAAAATATAAATGGTATATCTCCCTTTGTGGGTTTTTGAACTATAAATAAGAGTATCACCTTGTCATGTATCAAAAAATAATTTTGAACAGTAGAAATAACTCAAGGGGATGTCTATTTGACTTTTAAAGTGGAGAAATCAAACCAATTCACATTCAGCTGATGGCATTTAAGTCTTATTTCACTTCACCATATAAAAAAACAACAACACACACACACACAAAAAAAACCAAAACATTAATTTTCTCTCTGTTCCAGCTGAAGTAAGTCTGCCGCGGGGTTTTAAGTGTAGAGCACCCTTGTGATTTCCTTGACAGTAGGTTGTCGGAAAGACGAGGTGTTTGTTGTCTTCTGGCAGACCGCTGGAGGTAGTAACAGGTAAAACATTTAATATTAGCTCCGGCATCCAGGTGTGTAGAATAGTTAGTCATCCTGGCTGCTTTGCCCATCAAACGTTTTTCTTTTTTGCGCTTGAAGTGAATATTTGGTTTTTGCTGCTTTACAATGGCATCTTTTTTTTGGGGGGGGGACTGCTGCTGTGTACATATATTAAGATTATATTCCTCTGCTGGGAAGGGACTTTCAAGGCTTCCTCAAATCTTTCAGTCATTTCAGATATAGGCGACCGGGCTCCACAACAAGAAGCCCTCCTGAGTTTGTCTGCTAGGCCTGTGTGCATAAAAGCAGCTGTTTCTTCCTTTCATGCTATCCCAGTGAGCTCCCTGAGCTCCCCCTCATGGGAGAGTAGCAGAAGTCCCTTCAACCAGATAAAGAGCATTTGCTGTCTTCATATGTCCACTGAAGTTAGAGGAGCCTTAAAAAAGGATTTGACATAAGAAACATGAAGCTTTATGTCATAAATAAGGCTGGATAATTACATCAAGGTGGAGATTAAGAGTAAAATGCGCACAAGCAGAGAGGGACACTGCCGTTTCACAAGACTGAGTAAGTAGCATGCATGTCAAATTATTAGTCGTGGCAGAATAAATAAGATCAAAGACACAGGAGAGTTTTACTGAATGCAAAATAGCCCAATTAAAATGATTATACAGTACGTGTCAAAAACTACTAATGTTTTTCCTTTTTCACAAAGACAAATCTAAAAAGTGAGGTGTGAATATTTAAGTTATCATGAGTGACTATAGGTCTGGAGTGGGACATTCAAACCTATGAAAGTCCTTTGATGTTGAAAATCTTAATTTTTTGCTGTGGCTGTATGTTTAGGATAGTTCTCCTGCTCCAAGGTGCAGACCCAGCACCAGAGGAATTTAGCTTGGGGGGGGTTGGGTGTCGCTTGTTCTTGGGCAGTAAACAGTATCTTAGCATCTTTACATCCGTTTGCAGTATGGTACATACTTGGGGTCAGATATAACTTTTTTGCAACACACTTTTTATAAATGTTTTACATCATTATAAAGCTATGATTCATGTGATTCCAATGATGTATTCCAACCACTCAGAAAGCAAAATACTGTGTGAATCACAGTTCAATGTCACACGTTATTGACAGAACAGCAGGGCTGGGACCAAAAAGTAGCCCTGGGATTTTTGGGAAATTAGTGTCGTCTAAAGACTGGACCAGTGAATAAGTTGCATTAATTACTCTAGGGGTGGAGCCAAACCCGAATACAGTATTCGGAAAGGCACAAATGATGTGTTTTTAGTGTATACTTATTAAGAACAAATACTTATTATAAATATCATATATTTATCAATTTTGCAACGTTTGGGAATCATGGAAGGAGAGTTAAAATTGTTGTATGATACAGCTACTCTACACAGAAACAGAAGAACTCTGCTGAGTGAAAAAAAAAAGACTTCAGGACTATTTTTGTTGAATAGATTTTTGTACTTTAACTGGGCTCCAAAGGCAGTTTATAACTTTTGGTAAGCAGAGTTTGATCAGGAGATTACTCCATTATGCTGCGTTAGTATTAGCTCTGCAGTAGACTGCTCTCATGTTCGCTCCGTGCACTGGCTGCGTAGTTTTGTAGACTCTTAGTTTATAGTTTAATGTTATGTTTAATTAAATTTGATTTTGTTTTTTTGTCTTTTTAAATATCCAAAGTGTGTTAACTTTAGCAATGAAACTAAGTTTCAGTAGGTGCTTTGATCATTTTCTTTCATCAGTAAATATGTTTATTTCTTTAATTAAAAATCGCATGGTTAACTGAGCTCTACATACCTTTGTGCACACTGCAGTGGGTGTGAATGCTCTGATTGGACTCAATGGTCTTTCTTCTGTACGACTGCCATATGGACATCTGACCACATGCATACTGCACCTGGTGTGAATGAGGCGTGAGAGAGCAGCAGGTGGAAGCTGTTGTGTGCAGCAGAAAGCAGAAGATGCTGCAATCAAGGAGGGACAGCACTAAGGGCTAAAACAATTTCTTGGATTAGCCCAATGTCCTTTGAGAAAACACCCAATGGGCCATTGGTAATTCAATACATCATGTGTTGGCATGAGTTTTGATGCCCTTACTTCGGAGTCTGCAATGTAGTCATGAAAATAAAGAAAACACATTGAATGAGAAGGTGTGTCCAAACTTTTGGTCAGTACTGCAGGTGTTGCTAACTGGATATTATCATTTTTATGAACCATTCTCTATGAACCTGAGATATGCATGAAAATCCTAGTCAATCAGCATTTTCCCAAAAAATCTAAAGAGCCTGCTTGGCATTAACTATCACAATAACAGTCTTCTTTTTTTCTTCTCAAATCTGATGCTCAGTTTAAAAAAAAAGTTTTGTTCACCACATGTGGATGCCAGTATGCACAGTGGTGCTGCTATGCAATTAACTGAATGGCTAAAAATGTGCAGGGAACATTGAATATGTGTACTTAATAAAGTAGCCGGTGCTTGTAAGCTTGTAAGTCTTCCAATTTTACTGTTAGCTCCAACTAGAGATGAAGATCTTTGGCCAAACCCATCGGGACCCGACAGGCCGGGTTCGGACTTAATTTCTATCACTCTCCACAGGGTCGGGCTCGGGCTTTAGGGGTCGGCTGGTCATCTAATTAGTGCGATAATTTATAATCTACCTTTCAAGGCGTTGCATTAAACACAGCATGCGTCATGATGTGAAAGACCTGACATCCTCTTAGATCAAAAAAAGATGTTGCGCTGTGCTCTCACAGACTTCAGACAGACTTTTACGCAACAGAAGCAAGCGGTTAAGGCTTCATATAGCAGCAGACAAAAAAAAAAAAGATTATGAATCAACATGCATTGAAATTATTCTTATTCATTTATCATTAGACGTTTCAGATAACTAGCTTATTTGACTGGAATTTCAAACATGTCCAGTAACATTGAAAACCTGCCGGGCACGTTGTCCGGTGCCAGGTTTTTGTAGTGGAAATTAGGTATGTGACTTTTGAATAATGTCAGGCTGTAATCGGGTTCAGGCTTTAATAAGCTGTCAATCAAAACATACTCTTCGGGCTCGGGCTGAACTCGCTCGGGTTGGGCCCGACTTTTAAGGCCCGATTACAACTCTAGCTCTGACTAACTGAGGCAGATTTTGTTCTCCTGTTGTGGTACAAATTTAACTTGCCAGCCAACTCTCTAGGAATCCCTTGTGAGTAATTGACTGAATATGTGCACCGTCTCATCAGTGAATTCAATGCAAGTGGCCTGCTAGTAGTCATACCAGCAAGTACCAGTTCCCTTCTTTAATGTTAAAGAAAATTGTACCCCGTGCAAGATAATATAATTTCCACACACTTCAAAACCCGAATGTAATTTAAAATGGCTCTAAGGAAAAATGCATAAACAGACATTAGGAAACGTTGACTTCTGATGGCCGTAAACCTTGTAACTCTGAAATGGTATCTGTCAATTCAGAATGAATTTAATTAGAGTGTGATATTCATAAAACTGCAGTACAGTCTTGCAAAGAAACTCGAGGGTTGTCCAGCATCTTTTTTACATTTGATTTTCTCCCTCAGCGCCAGACTGAGGACGTATCTACTTTGTATGCTTCTGATTTGAAGTAGCATGACAAAGCCAAATGTAGACATATTTAAGAAAGTTCTACTTTAATCCTTTAGGTCAGACCTAAAATGTCTGCTGACACTGATATATGTGTTGGTGATGTGATAGTGTACGCATGTAATGCATTTACAGTAAGAATAATGGTTAAATCTTAAATTATTACATAAGTAAGACCTAATAGTCTCTCTGTCTCATTCACATCTTTATTGGCTCTGCAGCAAGCTCTGTCATTTCTGCAATAAACTATGAGCTGTCTGCTGTCACATAAATTTTAAATATCTGCTTCTGATTATTGGTACTTTGATAGATAGTGAAGAGAAGAAAAAGAGCTTTGTGATAAACAGAGGTGTGGTTTGTTCAAAAAGTTAATCACATCTATCAGCTGCATGACAGAAACTGTTGGGCACATAATACTTTAGCAGGCATCCTGGGTGTGAATGGTCATTTAGCCCTATGCTGTTCAAGAGACCATTCCTGTTATTAGCAGTAGTAATTGTGGCAGCAGATGGTTTTGATTTAAGGTAAAAATGGGAACTTGAGTTTTTATTGTAAACAGAGTTGCTTTAAACACCAAGTTCAGACTTAAATTCATGCTGTAAAGACTGGAGACTTTTACTTTAGGCCTGTTACTCTTTTTGAAACATACAGAATTTAAAATGGGCAAAAAAATAACACTTGCTAATATCGGATTTCTCTTCGACTGTTTTTGAAAGACCACCTGTCCATCTGGCGAATCTGCAGTCTCATTTTCTGGTAACAGTGATTTGATGAGATTTTTCTAAAGTCCTCCAGTAACAGACAGACCTAATTGTGCAGTTTGCATTCTGCAAACACTGCTGCCGCAGCCTTTTCATTAAGCATTTTCATCAAAAGCCCTCAAAGGTAATCTGTAATCAGTGCTGAGACATTTTCCTCTCAATTTCAAGGCAAAAGAGCAATTAGTTATGAGGAAAGAAGCCATTCATACAAATCACAGCAGCATAATTAGCTGTGTTTTTATTTCTATGCAGGGTGCAATTTGCAGGGGGTGATGGGGAGGCACCTCCCCTACTCTGCTTTTGATGCCCCCCGGTCATCCCTCCCAGTCATACATTTCTTATCTCTGGGGGGTATATGTTTTTCCCACTAGTCCATCAGATTAATATGAAATCTGCAACCCCTGTACTTCTTTTAGACAGTACAAACACCAAAACACCATGGCAAACACAAAAATGTATGATATCTTAGACTTAGGTAAAATACTAAGGTTGTTATAGACAGATGATGGGACATAAAAACTCAACTTATGTTAAAGAATTTGTGCACTGAGGAAGAAAAGTTGGTATGATGAAAGAGTATCTAGTCAGTCCTAAACCACCAAACGAACAAAGCAGGACCCTGTAAAGTTCCTTTTTGTAATTTAGTTAAAAAACAGGGATCATTTCAGTTCCATCAAAAATTTATTTTTGGGCCTTCTTCCTGAAAGGCTAAGGCATTCATTAATTTATTGGTATGTGGCCCCACAGGGTCTTTGGAATATAATCCAAAATTTAATTCCTTTCTTGAGGCCTATTATAGCCAACCAGATTTTTTCAAAGGAAACTTCTACTAGAGGAGACTTTTCAGGGGTAATTGGGAGAGACATGTCATGAAGACTACTGACCCCAGAAATGAGAAGGAAGAGTCTGATTTGTGTTCAACACAGACAGTCCAGCTATTATGTAATATGAGGGAATAATTATAGGGAATGTTTTAGAGAAAAAGTTTCACACTAATATTGAAAGCAACAAAGAACATTCAAACTGATAAATCAAGACACATTTTCATGTGTTTTTAATTATACAGCAGCGTTATTTGTGAACTGAACTTGTTGTCTTTCTTTTAATGTTTTATGTAATGTTTTTGTAATAAAGTTAAAATTGATAAAAAGTAAGATTATGTAAATTACTGAAAATATCTAGCATGTGTGAATTTGAATCAGACTTTCTGTTGCAATATTTTCAGCCCTGCAGGTACGGCTGCAGACCGGTAGATTGTTTATGCTACATTTCTTGAAAATTTGCTTTTAATAAGGCAACAAGGGACATTCCCTTTACATACTTGTGCTGCAGAGTTAAAGTGGAACTTGAGCAGCCATTGGACAACCCCAGACAGGTCACCCCTCCAACACAGGGCAATACAGAGACACTGTTTGTCTCACTGTCTGACATTGAATTAAACTCAGCTTTTCCTATATTAGGTGAATTAATTTCCAAAATTACTTTAATTTGTGCAATGCCACAACTTAGATTTGTTCCCCGTTTCTTTAAATTCATAACCTTATATACATCAAGATAGCACTGATTTAAACAATTTAGAAAGACATAAATTATATCATGGTCTTGTAAAATTATGAGAAGTTAATACAAATACATTCCCTGACATTTAGGGCACATTGAGGCACATCTCTGGATGTACTTTAGGAGAACACTTCAAGTGCGCTGATTCCTTGTGTAATATCATTTAAAACTCTAAAAGAACTCATGCAAGATATAAGGAAGAGATTTATAAACCTCCACAGGTCCATGGATTTTACTTTGGTAGAATGTCCTATTCTGGTAAAGTCCTGCCACTATAATGTTTAGAAGGGAGACGGGTCCCAGAGATGAATGTGTGTTGATGTGAAATGAATGAATCAACCACGAAATAAAAGCTTTTGTGAAGAGGTTGACTGATAATGGTAGGCCATTGTCATTATCCACGGTGAAAAAAAATCCTGTCCTCAGATGGGCTGAAAGACCGCTCAGCAACTAAGATCATAAAAATCTGCATAAAACCAACAAACATAAAACATTGGGGACAAATAACTTACATTTTGGAGACATGTCATGTGCATGTGTGTTTGACAAAAAGTACTACTGTTAGAGAAAAATATGTGAAATGTGAAAGACAGAACAAAACAATCCAGCTGTGAAATATTGACCTGCCAGCTGAATATGTGTAACAGTTCTGACTCAGTTACATTCAGCTGCAACAAGAAAGCCCAATACTAGGTAAATGGAAGGAAGGAAAGAAAATGTACACACACTTCAATATCTGAGGTCTGTTTAAAAAAAGTCTTCTAACTCTGGGATTTAGTAAAAATAATTAATTTCGGTAATCCTACCTGACCTAAAACAGAAATGGCTTAGTTTATTTATAATTTAATACATGAGAAAATATAACTTAATTACATCCAAAGTGATAACAGGAGAAGAACGTTGTCACACGGGATGTTTGGTAAAATAAGAGAAACCGGATGAAAGAAAGTTAAGTTTAGCTGCCGAGTTTTTAGTGATAAATTTTTCATGTCAGACTAAGTATAGTAAAAGCAGCCAGAATATTTTAAACATTGTGTAATTAAGGAACTCAGACAGTTCTACTGTAGGTTTTGCTGCTGAAACTTTCTGCTTCTAGGGATCTTGGCTTTTATCCTTATTTCATCTGGAAATAAAAGCAGCAGAGACTTGATGTTGAGCAGAACAAATACATGTGGTTTTTAACCTTGATAGAGCAGCTTTGTTTGTGAGGGAGAAATAAAATGAAACTCTGATCATGAACACGTTTTATTAAATCTTCTTTTACAAAACCTCTAATTTAAAACGTCAAAGAAAGACTAAAATACGATATCTACTTTGTATTAATTAAAAGATATTGCAAAGCTTTATCAGGATTACAGGGACATTTTTAGTGGTGCCAGCCTTGTTTTGCTGTATTGTAGGCTGATCCTCACTCTTGAGCATTTAAATGAAGGCAAGTGGACTTCTTCTTTTCTTGAAAACAGTTCGTCTGTCATCCAAGAGGCTTCTTTAGTTCTGGAGAAGGCTCTTGGATGAGAAATGAATTATCTAGTCTAACTGCCTTCTTTTAAACTCTCAAGAGTCTTATTGCTTGGATGGCAGAGAATCCTGATCATTGGAGCTTTACATGTACTGATCATTCAGTAAAGGTCTTAAACTTTCCTTTTGAATATGGAAAATTTTAGTTACATAGTTGGTACTTGGTTACAAATTTACAGTAATTAAGTGCTGATGTTTAGTAACAATTTTAAAAGTATGCAGGTGTTATTTACCACAACATCTGGAAGACCTAGTGATTTCCTGGGTTGATTACCTGTTTATATTTGTTCCATATATAGGTAAACTTACATTCAAAGAAACAGAACAGAAATTACGGCTAGGTTTTTACTTTTCAGAACAACAAAAAGGGGAACTAAATCACACAACCAGAACAACAAAAACTTTTAACTTAATCATTCATTAATGTAAATGATTTTTTAATTGAAAAAAGTACATTGAAGACCTTAACAGTCTTTTTACTCTGATGGACCACAAGTCATGAGAAATATAGTCCTTTATTCGTCCATCTATCCACCCATTAGCTATGCCTGCTTGTCAGTTCAATTCAATTCAGTTTATTTTTCACAACAGATGTCATCTCAAGACACTTTACAAGAAAAGTTATTACAATACAATGTTTAATGTAGAAATTAGAGAACCACAGAAGATTGCGTCGTGTAATTCTCAGCAATCCCTCACACTGAGCAAGCATGAAGCAACAGTGGAAAGGAAAAACTCCCTTTTAACAGGAAGAAACCTCCGGCAGAACCAGGCTCAGCACAAGGTCTGTGGTTTGGAGAATACAGAACAGAGATACAGAGAGAGCAACAGAACTGATGCAGAAGTTTGTTGCAGGACGTGGAGAACTTTCCGTCACTGCAATGTCATATTAGTCTTTGTCATTGCAGGATAGCAGGGGGCAACTGCCTTTTTCCAGGAATCACTGGGTGAGAGGCAGAGTACACTTTGGAAAGGTTGCCAGTCCATCAAAATCCACTAGAAACACACAACCATGCACACTCTCCCACCTAAGGACCATTTAGAGCAGGACTCTCTAAATCCAGGCCTCAAGGGTTTTAGGTGTCTCTGCTCCAACACAGCTGATTCAAATCGTCAACTTCCTCCTCAGCAAAGTTCTGCAAGGCCTGGAGTTGGGGGATCCCTGATTTAGAGCTACTAATAAACCTAACAGTCATGCTGTGGTGTCAAGGTTTGTGGTAGAAAGCAGGAGTACCAGGAGAGAAGCCATCCTTGCAAAGGGAGAGCATGCGATCTCCAAGATGGCATTGGAAGCCAAAGCAAACAGTGTTGCCAACTACACCAAAATGCGTCCCTTTATACCCCTAAACCTTTGCTTAACTTCTCAAGTAATGCGTCCAAGGAGTCATTTACTTTTAAAATACTGTAAACACTAATATTGCAATGGTTAGTGCCAATATAATGTGCATTTTATATCTAAATTTCTGGATGAAGCTGGAATGCAAGCAATGTAATCCACACCATCCAAAGTGAAAATGACACTAAAATAACCCCACTGATGTTTTAGCAGTCTTTGTGTGTCTTACTGGTCACATGATTTTTCTACCGTTACCAAGAAGGAACTCTGGATCTAATTTATTGTGAACACTGGCTTGATACATCACCTAATATGCCTTGACGGCCTTGAATGAGTCTTTTTTTTTCAGCATGAAGCAGTCTGAACATCCAAAATAAACCTGGCTGATCCAATGCAGTCTGGCTTTACCATTGGGTACTCTACTAAGATCGCTGTGAGCTTCCCGTCAGAGCCCCTGCGGCAGTCAGAGCTGCAGTACTGGACGCTGTTTTCCTCTTATTTAACCTCTTTGACATAATAATTCATGTGATCCTACAGTCTGCACTCTCTGACTGGAATATTTCAAGCATTGCACAATCTTGAGATCATACCTGACTGTAATATGTCAGTATGAGAAAACGTATATGTAAATGGGGCTAGGCACCTATTTCCATGCAAGATATATTACAAATTCGTTCATGGACCTCTACGTAAACCTCCCATTTTAGATTATTTTCTGATCAAAAAGCTATGCAGATTAATAAATGAACTCCACACTTTTGGTCTTGGTAATTTACTCACAATAATATTAATTTTATCAGTTATACAAAATATGATAAAATGCAAAGGCTTCCCCACTCAAAAAGGATACAGATGGATAAAGGACCACCAATTTCAGCTAGATCTTTCCTAGACACATCTAATGCTCAAATCAGCTAATCAGTATTAAATCAGAGAATATCTGAATTTGCATGGCACCCAACCATTTAAGGATCTGACCCCCTCTCTCCTTACAACTAATGCTTTGAACTTGTCTCCATTCATGCACAGGGAATTCCTTCCATGGCAGACATTATTACAATGCTTGAAGTTTGACCCTGCCAAGGACGCACATCTCCATTATTCATAAACCTCCACTGGCTGCCAGACGATTTATTTGAATATGTATACAGTTATGCTAAAAAAAATTATGGCTCATGGTTAAGGAGATTGTTTGGTACCTCAATCCTTACAAATAGGATAGACTTGATACTATTTTCTCTTTTTTTTTGTGTGTGTGTATGGATTACATGAAGTTGAAACGAGTTACTAAATATTGACAAATGGGGCTTAGGTGTTCTGGATTCCTTTCACAGTCAATAGACCTCCTTGTTTAATTAATGGGTTTATTATATGGCTTTGGGTAAAAGATGCAGGGATATCTTGTCTCTGTCTCTCTAAATTTGTCTACCGAAAGACTCACAGTCTGTCAAGGGTACACTCTGCTTCTCTGCTCAGCATCATTTAATACAATTTGTGGGAGATCTGATATTATTTAAAATCATAAACAAAAATCATAAAAAATATAACAATTTGCATAAACAATCAGCCATGGATTTAGTTTGATTTGTATTTTAGGTTTAGGTGACGAGTTTGTAATCATTGGAGTACATTGGGGGAACAATATTTTTTGGATACCTAAACCTTTTAAATTACTTGTTTTAAGAATTGTGCTCCATTTTCGTTTATATGCATCCAAACATGAAATAAAGTACTTAAGTTGTCCAATGGGATCCAAAAGATAGGATTTATTAAGTTATGGAGATGTAATGGTACACAAAAATTCCCGGTTTGGTACACATTTGGAGTTTTAAATTCATGGTTTGGTATGTTTTCAGTATACTTTAATCAAGTAAAATCAATACAAATGTCCATATGACTTTTTTATTTTGATGAGAATTCAACAAGGACACTATTTTACTCTGGATACTTTTACCTTTCAGTACTTGAAATAAAATGTTATGTTTTATAACTGAAAAAAGTCAAATTTATGGAACATGACTGGAGATTGTGTTTTCTTTATATAAAATAAAATGGTACAAGCAGACGAAGTCATAGTAGAAAATAATATAATAACTAAACATTCAGTGTAGATGTTTAGAAAAGTTTGAATAATACTTTACCCATATTTAAAAATAAAACATGCCTGGGGTGTCGCATGGCTCAGTGGTTAGAGCAGGACCTCATGTACAGTGGTGGCAAAAAGTTATTTGCCACCACTTGTGCAAGTTATCCACTTGAAAAGATGAGTGAGGCCTGTAATTTTCATCATAGATATACTTCAACTATGGGAGAAAATGAGAAAATTGAATCTAGAAAATCACATGGTCTGATTTTTAAAGAATATATTTTCAAATTATGGTGGAAAATAAGTAGTTTGTTATACACTCATTGTTGCCAATGACAGAGGTCAAATGTTTAAGTGTACTGTAAGTCTTCACAGATTTTAACACACAGTTGCTGGTATTTTGGCCCATTAGTCTAATCAGATGTCCTTTGGAGCAGTGATGTTTTGGGCCTGTTGCCAGGCAACAGAGACTTTCAACTCCTTCAAAGATTTTTTTTTTTATTGAGTTAAGTTTGGGAGATTGGCTAGGCCCCTACAGGTACTTGAAATGGTTATTTCGAAGCCACCACTTCATTACCCGGGCTGTGTGTTTGGGATTATTATCATGCTGAAAGACCAAGCCACTTTTCAACTTCAGTGCCCTTGCTGGAAGGAAATTTTCACTTAAAATATCATATTAACTGGCCACATTCATCCTGTCCTTAGTATAGATCAGTTGTTCTGAACCCTTTGCAGAAGAAAAGGCCCAAAGCATGATGTTTCCAAACCGTGTTTCACAAGTATTGTGTTATTTGGCTGCAACTCAGCATTCTTTCCACTCCAAATGGAACAAGTAGAGTTTTTATGAATAAAATGCATGCCTTTCTCATCTTTTTAAGAGGGAAAACTAGCACAATTGGTGGCTGACTAAATACAATTTTTTACCGATTGTTTGGAGACATCAGTCCCGAGTGCGGCTGTTCGTCCCGGCTCCGGATATTTGCTGCATGTCTACCGCCACTTATTTCCCCGTTTCTAAGCCGTCCACTTTGAAACTATGGTCACAAAACCTTTTAAAGAAATACACATACCTAATTTACTTTACTTGAATGTGCATGGGCAGCTATTGGTGAATCTCTTCTCAACAAAGCAGATTCATCTGACGTGTGTTTTGTATAAAACTGATAGCCATGGTGATGTCGGCTTGTTTTTCCTCCAGTATTAACAATGTGTTCATTCAACTTGATATTGTTCCAGGTGAGTCATTCAGTTCAGTCGTGAGCATGAACCTTATTGAAAGATGTGTTTCCTGACAAAGTTCTGGTTTGGTACATGTCTCTTGTTCTGCCATTGCTGCATGATAAAAAATAAATATTCCCAAAAAGCAGAGTTTAGGGATAGCTGGGAGTCCTTCCTGTAGCAGCATAGGATAACACCAGGAGTACTCAACTCATAAAAACAAAATAAGGCTACAATCCACATTGGCTCACCCAAACTGAACAATAGCAGACTGGAAAATGTTTCCTGGTCCAATGAATCTTGCTTCCAGCTAAAATATGCAGGGGCAGAATTTGCTGTAGACAACATTATCATCTGGATCTGTCCTGTCTTGTATCAACAGTTCAGGCTGGAAGCAATGGTGGTGTAATGGTATGGGAGATATTTTCTTGGCACCCTTTGGGCCCCTTCGTACCGACTGTGTTCGGATTGCTACCTCCAGCAGGATGATGTGGCGTATAACAAAGATCACATAAACTCAAACTGGGTTTCTGAAGTTAAAATGTTCCACAGTGGCTTTCATCAGTGGCCTTCAAGTCACTAGAACTTAGTCTAATAGAGTGCCTTTGGGATATGATGTAATAAAAAAATCATGAATTTGCAGATGATAGATCTTCATCAAATGCATGATGCCATCATTTTAAAATGGACCAATCTTAAATGTATGACAGAGAATCAAGGCAGTTCTAAAGGGAAGCGCCTAAAAACTAAGTCAGCATTTACTCTGTTTTAAGAGGCTTTTCCATCTGTCTTTACAGTGAAACACTTTGTGAATTAGTGAAAAGCATTATGCAATTAAAGTTTACTTACTTCCTTACAAGACAGATTCTAACCTGGTGCTAGCAAGGTGTAATCAAAGAAGTGACCAGAGACTTTTTAATTTTCTCAAAAGAAATGGTTAATTTAATCTATCATACTCTTGTGTCAATCACAAAGGATTCTTTAATTTAAGATAGTACTTCCCAACTCTGGTACTGTGGTATACCATTGACCATTACTGACTGCGTATCAGAGTAACTCTGAGCTGAGCAGAAATACTTAAATGATGCCAGAATTTATTCTTTTTTTTTAATGATTTTTATAAAAAGCAATCAATTTCCCTGATGTATTACAGGCAGGCTGGACTGTTTTTTTAAATCCATAGGAATGTTTAGGATCTTTAAGGTCTTTTCAGACATTTCTCCTCACCTGCCCCTCCTTATCTTCATTGTATCTAAAATTTCAAACTTGAGGTGACTCGTGACTGCTTTCTTGGCTTCATATTGTGTCATCCATTAATCAAAGTTTTTTTTTTGTAGTTTTTTTTTTTACTGGTTTTAACTTTGGATAAGTTTGCTTTGAATAAGTGAACACTTGTGCTTTAAGTAAACAACCAGTTTAAGTCTCCACAGCAAGGCAACCAAAACCAACTGTGATTAACAGAACACCAGTGTTCTGAGGTGCATACAACTAATAGGCAAAGCAGAGCAGTTATAAGTGTGTTCCTAACTCCATCAACAAAATTCATAATAATCTGAATACTTCTAGTCAAAAAACATTTTTGTCTGTATTATCTATAGTTCCATCTATCAGATATGGATAGTCTTACAAGGCTCCTATGGGGAAATGGGTAACAAAATGCAATTTTATAAATCCTAGCGGTGGTGTATCCTAAATGATTGACTGGTCCCGAGAAACAGGAGTGAAAGCAACCTGCAACTCAGCATCATGAGGATAAAGACTCCAATGCAAAGCCTTCTCATTGAGAACTTCAGATGAATTTGGTTTGTGGAAAGAAATTTCCTTCCCAAAGCGTGACTGAAAGAAGTGCTGTGATAAAGCGCTGTGTGGAGGGAAGCAGTAGAGAAAGTCTGACAGAGATGGCTTTATAGCTGCGTCTCGTGGCATGGAGGACACATGTATGTAGGGGTTTGCAAAATTAATTTGTCCCATTATAACCATACCATTTCCACTTATTTTATTGGAATTTTATAGAAAAACTAAAGAAAAAAAAATAATTTAGGCAGATGTTAAATGATGTTAAATGAAACGTGGTTTTCAATCATGTTTTTTTTTTATCTCATAATTATAGCATGCCTGTCTCTTTAGCCCCTTTTACGGTGATTTACTTAAATACAATCTTCCTCCTCCAACTGTGCTCAAAGGTTACTAAATTAGTAGATGGAGTCAACCTAGGTGTGATTTAACCCCAGTGTAAATACAGCTGTTCTGTGAAGGCCTCAGTACTTTTTAGAAAACATCAGGCAACAAACATCATGAAGTCCAAGGAACACGGTAGAGAGGTCAGGCATAAACTGTGGACACTTTTTATGCAGGGTTAAATTACAAAAAAAATCCAAGCATACAAATTTTATAAGTTTGCAAAAATAAAATTTAAATAATAATATATAAAATAAATACATATAAATAAAAAAGCAAAAAAAAAAATCCCTCTCTAGATGTCCTAAGCTGCCAGCAACATACCCCAAAATATTGTACCTTACTGTATTTACATGGTGAGCATTAATGAAAATGCATGCTACAGTTTTTATTTATACACAAGTTATATTTTACAACTATGTACTACTGTTTTGTACATCAAGACTCAAGAAAGCCAAACAATTGTGAAACTGAATTACATAAGCATTACAGAAACTTAAAGAAAAAGAAACAAGGATGGAGCATAAATCAAACCCACATCACTAAACTTCGTGCCCAACTAAGAGAAAAACTGCAATGGTACTTGTAGATTCATAAAGCCTTCATAAAAAGAGGAAACCGCCATATACAGTATGTGAGGACATTTAAAGCCACTGATCAGACTTTCTATAGAATTACTCAAACTTGCTTTTGATCAAATTTGCCATTTAAAGAAACAACGATTAAAGGACTTCAGGAAAATTTGACTGAAATACAACACATGGAAGGAGTGTATGAAGAGGACCATGAAAATTAACCAGCAGGAATTTTTCATAGCAGCTGCTTAAACAGATAAGTTTATGATATAGAGATTAAACAATCCTTATCACTTTCACTGTATCCTTCAATTTTGTCAGTCATGGCAATGGCCATCATCTAAAGAGTAGAAATCTATTAAAATTTTTTTAATTTAAACATAGTGCTATTGAAAATTGATCCAATACCTCAGAGTCTAAGTGGGGAATCTGTCTGAAGTCACTAAAACCACTATTGTTTAAAAATGAAAGCCGAGCAGCTCACTTCTCTCTTTTTGCTGTGGAATACCATTGTATCAAATACACACAAAGTAGAATTAGCAGGAAAATCTTTTAAAAGTTCATAATTTGTGAATCCTTCAGCTGAAATAAATGTAATGCCCCGTCTGTATTTTTTTTTTTACCGTCAATTTACTTTTGTAGAGGAAAATGGTGAAAAAGAATGGATTATATCTTTGTGGCTGGGGTTTTTAGATAGAAAAAGTTCCACCGGTGGAAAAGCTGTGATTGTTTTTCTAGAGAGTTACCATGGAGACTGAAGTTAGTTAGAAGGCAGGGTGTTGCCTTCCTCTCAGGCTTTAAAATGGCCCTGGCATCGTGTCTAACTTCAGTGATGCTATCTTCTTATAAGTGTCAGAATCAGCGATGTGTCAACAGCAAGAGCCCTTGAGCATTAAGTTGTCTATCTCAGTTAACTGAGGAACACACTTTAAAACCATTGTGGTAAAGCACTTGGTCAATCTGTTGGTCAGTTTCAGTTGTAAGACTCACTAGAAACTTAGGTGACAATGCTTTCTTAAATACATTTCCTTAAAAATCCCACCATCTTCACATACTACATAAGGACAATTTGAACAGCTAATTACCTTTGTCTCCCAGACCAATTTTGTTCTAATGTTTCAGACAGTGAGGTCATATAAGCATGGTGGTATACTAGTCTCTACAGCAAAGTTCTGCAAGTGCAGTGCTTAAGTGCCACTGTCCTGCAACATTTGGATATGTCCTCGTCCCAACATACTGAATAAAATGAATGGTAAAGACCAGATCCTTGATTCAAGTGCATTAGAGCAGGGACAGCAGTTTGAAGAGAGTGGTACTCGAGGACTGGAGTTGTAAATTCCTGATCCACAGTGCTGAAGATATAAAAGCTAAGATTTAATTAATTTCTAATAAAGCGTAAAGTCATGTGTCTCCAGTAAAACAGACAAGCAAACTGAAAGCCTTTAATCTGCAAGCAATAGGCTTCTGTGCTTTTTGTGTGGATTCTGCAAAAACCACTGGGATCACTTCTTTGTTCTTTGTTCAGAACTTATGTAGGTATTAAGTATGACCACTTGTATGATGGAGCCTGAATTGTAAATATACATTTCTGAGATTATTTTTCTCACCAAATACTCCAGTTAACTCCGTAATAGTGGTGTGTCATTTAAACTGGGGTTTCCACATACACAACTCCAAGTTGGGTTTCACAAATAGACAAACAAACCAGACATTTTGAATGATGTATTCCCCTTCCCATGCAGACACTTGGGTGGTGGTGGATTTTTTTAAATAAACTGCCCACTAAACATTGGCATGACAGACACGGTGTACACACTGGACATGTTCCCCAAACTTTCTGTATAGGTACCCTCTGTACCCTGCCGTTTTTTCAGCTATTTAATCCATTAATAGACGGTAATGTATTTTTCTCAGTTTAGTTTAAACTTCCCTTAAGTTTACCAGTGCTAACACTGACATCAGTGAATCACAAGACAGGTATGATGCTAGTTTGTTTTCAAACAAGCTGTAGCCTAAGTGGAGTTATGCTGTTGCATGCAGATAATGTTAACTAAATGATGACTAATTATGTCAATATTTCATGTTAAGCTAGTTAACGAAACTGACTGTTGGGGAGGATCCGTACAGGTGAAAAGAGAATACAGCTGACTGAAAAACATATCAATGGGACTAGGCTAACTTTCACAGTAATTTCACTGCTACTCATACTAATTATATATTGAAATTTTAGCTTTTCACACTTCCATATCTTTATTCGCACGATGGAAAAGATTAGAAAGATTAGAAAAGATTCGAATTTGCTGACAGAAAGAGATATGTTGTTGGAAAAAACTAGGACAGGGTTAAAAGTGATATTTCTGAACTATTCTCATTCGCAATCCAAAATATATTTTGTCTGTATTTTAATAGGTATTCCAGGATTGATGTCGATCAGTTTGTTAAATGTGCAGGCTACAGTGTAGTAGTAGATAAGATAGAATTTCGGTTCATATGATTTGAGTTCAGGTCATTGCAGCAGAGCAGAAATATTTATTTTGTAGGGGAAAAAAACAGAAAAAGCTCTGTGTAGGTGCATGTTTATTCTTTGGTTATTTGCACTCACACCAGTAGGCACCCAACCAACTCACTCTTGGTGTTTTGCAATAATTAGGTGGTGGTGGCCTGGGATGATATCCAATTTCCGCCCCTGGCCACAACTGTTTATTAAGGTTGTGCCTACCCACAATGCCTTGTGTTGCAGTTTGTTTTCTTTGTCTGATTCCCCTGCTTTTAATTTGATTTCCTTTCTTGATCCACACTACAGTTAAACGGCATATAATACTAACCTCACAAAACAAACCAGTTTTCTGGGCAAACCGGCTAAAGTCAATTCGCCAGAGCTGGTATGACTGCATTTTGGTGGATTTGTCAAGCTCAAACCATTATACAGTCCTGAAAAAGACCCTTTTTTCAGCATACAAAATGCTCAATGAAATCTTTATTTTGAACTTTGAAGAAAATTTGGCAAATTAACATTGCTTCACATAGCATAACCGTTTCGCCTAAACTGATTACAAAAAAATAAAAACTGTTCAGGGAGGCTAAAAATGAGACTGAGAGCAACATTACAGAAGCTGTAGGAACTTCTGGCATTGTTTGTGCTCTAGATGTGACAACTGACAATCTTATTGTCCATTTGTCTGTAGTAAGGAGTATCACTGCATAACAGAAGCGCTTTCCACAGACACAGACAATGTTCATCAAAAGTGTCCTGGGAGACTGTCTTATGAAACCAAACTTTAACCATTCACAGATCCAAATAGAATGCTTGGCCCAAAAACTAAATCATGTTAATTAAAACTGGTGATTTTAAATCCTGGTCCTCACAACCCACAGTCCTTCGTATTTTAGATGCTTCTCTGCTTAAGCACGCTTGAATGATTGCATTGCAATGATTGCATTCTCAGCCATTCTCAGCCACTAAAAGGCTGTTAATAATCCACTTGTTGAAGTCAGGTGGGTGGAAGCAGTGACACACTTAAAACATGCAGGACAGTGGGTCCTAAGGGGCGGGGTTGAAAACCACTGGTCTACAACATAGAAAAGTTGGGTACATTTCACACATACACTACCTCTGGTGGAATTAAAGTAATTCTCTGACATAAGTATGCTTACAGATTGGATCAAGTTCAGATGATGAATCATGAAAAGCGTGAAATAGCAGCAGTTGAAATGTTTTTGAAAATGCATTTAAAGTTTAATTTATGCACTTGGTCTACTATACAGAGGAAATGTTCTTCTTTTATCCAAGCTATTTTAGATGAAGACAGCGCATTATGTGATTATTTGCCACAACTAATGTGACACACAGGCTTGGTTAAATTTGTCTACAAAAACTATTATTGATTTTTATTTATTTTTATATAGTTCCAGATTGTGATGAAATTGGAAGTGAATGAGCTCAAAGAGCTAACAGATTGAGATTTGGGACGTCGGTCCACGTACTTCTCCATCTGGCTCGATATTATCATGCAGAAAGAGGGATTGCAAGCATTTAATCAATACAAACAACAAAAAGCTGACAGCGCTCTTAAGAAACTGAACTGCTCAGTGAGCACACCCTTTCAAGGAGCATGTGGAGTCACAGTGGGGCCAAACATTTGCCTCTTTAAATACTATCATAGTATCTTTGTTCTTGTTTTTTAAGGCCCAGAAGGCAAATTTATTTCCAAGGGAAGCATTTCTGATGCTACTTTCGCTCATAACTTTGAGTCACTTCTTGGCTTTTTAAAAATGTTGCTGTAAATTATACTTCTTTCTTGAGTTTGATCTGTAATTACAATATGAGTAACGTTTAAAGATATATTTCTCATAACAATGTATATTGATTCACTTCCCTCACCATTACCTGGATGCATTAAATGAATAACCTTTTAACCATTTTAGAATTTAAACAAAGTCTGACTTTTTTGTATCATACTTTATTTAGCTTCTTGAGCTGTGATCCTTCCCCTGTCTTCTTGAGTTGTGTTGTTAGTTCTTTGTAAAACAATTCTGAGTGTTTCTTAGGGTAAATGAGAGCAGATGAAATAATCTTAGTCCTGACTAAAAGTGAAGCATCAGGAAAAATTCCTCTAGGATGTTAAACTCAGTTGGTGGTACCCTGCATCCTAAACATTAAGGAAAATATCATTCTTTCCACTCATTTAATGTAATGACCATACAAGCCTTACAGTAACATAGGCTTAAACCTTGCAGCGCTTCTAGTTGTTTGCTTTTGAGTCAGTGTCTGCGAGGGCTTCACAATGTCACTTTTGTTTTCTCTGCTCAAGCTGTGCTGCATTTAAATTCTCCTTGCAAATTGTAGGCACTCTCCCCTGATCACGGTAAAGCTATTGAAGCTTTAGAGGTAAGCACCAAACTGGTTTGTCAATATTTTCTAGAAGAGGCTGAACTGACATGGCTTCGTTTCTGCTCCTGGCTACTTTTATCCTGTATAAACTGCAAGTTGATCAAAAGACTTTTCATTCTTCTCAGTTGAGATTGCACTGCATAAATGAGTGAGAGACTTTATGCTGGTGCAGTCGATAGCACAGTTGTCTTGCAGCAAGAAGGTTCTGGGCTCGAATGCTGTCCTTGGGGGTTTCTGCATGGAGTTTAGAAATTCTTCCAGTGCATGTGTGTCTTATCTGCTTCACTCCTTAGGAGTAAGTCTGCATGCATGGTTGTGATAGACTGGCTACCTGTTCAATTCCTACCATACTTCAGCAAATCGGACGTGTCCCAGAAGCGTCGCAGCCCTATCCTAAATTTACACTGCAGTTCTCTTTTTTTTTTTTATGCACTACACTTCGTGTCAAATTCTGCAGTTTAGCTTGGACAAGACAGGCAATCAGGTGTTCAGGAGAAGTAAAATACCCAGAATTTTAGAAATAAAGGGCACATGCAGATTTTTGATTGCTTGACTGAAAAAAAAAAAACATCACAACCTGTGACACCAGGGTTAAAGTCAGTTGGTCTGTGGATCTAATTTTTAGGTTTTTATCATGGGTGAAGAGTAGTTAAGCCTGGAAGTGGCGAATTTTTGTAGACAAATTTCTGCAGAGGAATTTTTGGCTGGTGAATTTTTCCAGGTGAATTTTTTGCAGGTGAAATTTTGCAGGGGAATTTTTTGCTTGCAAATATAAAGTAAAAACAAATTCAGATACAAAATTATATTATATGTAATGTCTAAAAAGAGCTGAATACTGATGAGACTATATTTCTTCAATACTCCAGCAATGTCCTGGTCAGTAAAATGAACCCTGGCATTTTCATTGAGGTTGCCTCTATATCCCCATACATTCACTTAAATACAGAGTGCTCGGGTCAAACCGTCAGATTTCCCCAGAGCTTTCCAGTGGCAGCATAATACGCACTGGCATCATGCACTTTCACACTCAGGTGTAGCCTTCGCTATCTTTATCATAAAAAGAGCAATAGGTACATTTTGAAGGATGGATTCAGGGGAGCATTAGAGAAGAGTGACTTCAAGCACTGGCAAATCTCCAGCCCAGACCCCAACTAAACTTACATAACAGTAACATTTCTTATCTCAGTTGAAGTCATGACTGCAAATCTGTAAATTGTCCAGAATGGAACTGACTCAGCTGTTGTTTCTGTTCTTTCATGAGAGAGTTCTCACACAGCAAACCTCATGTACTAGTTTTACATTCATGCTGCAGTTACGCATTCGGCTAGAGGGGGCATTTGCGAGCACAAAACATTCAAACTTCACATAGTTCCTTTAATGTGCAGATCAAAGGTGAAAGTAAAACGCCTTGCTAATGGAGCTATATGCAGCGGTAATGTGTGAGTGACAGTCAGCATGTTGGTAGCAAAGATAATACTGAACCGTTGTGCCGAAATTTCGTTTTAGGAATACAATGACCATATTAAATGTTGAATCTGTTATGGAGCGGACACACGAGCATTGTGGTTATCGGTTATTTTAATACATTGCATACGATACTGTTCTGCGTCAGTATGGAAACGTTGATATGATGAAAGAATTGTGGCGTCAGGGCCCAACATAAGTGGTTTGCAGGGGCCGCCTATTGGGAGACACTGATCTAGAATGAGCTGGGAAGAGAGAGAGATAGATGTCTGGATTACCTTTACTTTTTTTTTCGGGATTCAAATTAACTTGCATTAATTACCATAACCTTTTATATCCACAGATACAGTGATGGAAGTTATATATTTAATGGCTGATCATTTTAAAGTCAACTTACTTCATTCACAATCTATAGCTTCTGTACTTTAAGAATTTTTGGTAGAACTTTCATAATCTTTTCAATAAGGAGATTAGTAGGTCTTTACTTATCTTTAAGTCAACATTGGATGACTGTGTGTACCATCAATGCCTAACATGTAACTGTTTGCATAATTGGCTTTTTTAGGACCCACAAGTATGCAACAACTTATCTTCACACTGATGCACCACTGTGCATAATTATAATTTTTATCTTTCATCTTACGTTTGATGAATGCATTTATTAAATATGGTTGAATAATTCCTTTGGGAGAAAAAAACATATTGAGTAAATAATAAATTTGTTTTACAGTGGGGGACTCAAAAATAAATGTATTAGGGCCAAAACAACTAAAAACAGCTAATACATTTAACAAAATAAATCTAATTATTTAAAATCAGGAAGTCAGTTATGATTGTTACCATATGTATATCCATAACTTTTTTCTGTTATGCAACAATACAAAAAGCTTTATCTTTATTCCCAGAGGTCCCAAGCAGCAGTTAGGGTCATGGCGACCACTGTGTCTCAGAGGTAGATTAGTTCTCTTGCAAACAGAAGATCGTAGGTTTGATTTAAGCTTTCTCTTATCATGTCAAAGTGCAATTGGAAAAGACACTTGCTACAAACATTTAGAGGTCCACTGTATTTTCAAATGTTTTTCCATACCAAACAAATCTCAACATGACAGTGGCATTCTAAAATAATAAGAGTGAAATAATTTTGCTCTATTAAAATAATTTTTTTGGAGCTTTTTACATATCTTTATCAGTGGAACCAAGAATATTGGATACCCTTATAACAACCTATTATATGTAGTCATCTGCCAAAATGAATAAATAAATCATACTAAGAATCTGAATTAAGAAGATGTCTAGCTAGGATCTAAAATCAGGTCTCAGATATGAGAAACCAGATGGGTTTCTGAAGATTCACAAGTCTTCTCTGCAACTCTGTTTCTCCTTGTCATCTAGCACACATACAACATTAATTCATCACATCTCTGACAAAATTCATGTGCACACAACATTTGAAGGCATGCCTTTGCCATTAAAAAAATATATATGCTGCAGCCCCGTAATACCTCATCTGATTGTGCAAAGAAAGGCAGCAGTATACAGAGATCTTATAACTGGATTCAGTGAGAACCAGATGGCTTGCCTTATCTACTATGTGGAAGGTGTCCTCTGTGCCTTGAAAGTACAATGCAAAAAGGAGAGGCATCTCTTCACAGTGGCAGGCAAATGTGCACCAAAACATCCAATCACTCTCTCCTTATGACCTCAGCAGGGATTATAACCCCAATTGTATGCAGTGATAGATGCATGTAGTGCTGGATCTTTCCTCATCAGTTCAGCTCAGCAGTGTCATAAACGTGGCAGTGGAATTTCAAAGCTTCTTCTTGCCTGATGCATGAGGAGTCGTTACTGAGTATTGATGGTTCACAGGAAAATGAAACCACATGAGTACGCCTACCTCCTGAGTTTACTGCATAACAATTTTTGGCATTGTACCAAATTGCAATCTGACATGACTTGATTATGCTCTCTGTCTCCTAATATGGCTTTGTGGCTGTTCATCCCATTGGTTATATTTCTCTTATCTATTTGCAGCCTTACCTGCTAATGAGGAGAATGGTGAGCACAGTCCCTCCAGACACAGAGGGAGCCATGGCTGCAGAGAGAAGACGCCTGGTCGAATTTATCTGGAATGGGAAAACACAAACAGTGGTTATTTGCAGGGCGTGGGCTGGAATTCAAAGATAGGATTGTAACTGTCACGGAAAACTGCATCATTTGTTGCATTTGAATCAAGTGATACCAGATCTTCAGCTACCAGGCCACCACTACAGATGATCTGTGTCCCATTTCCTATTTTGAATCCTAAAGATCCAAAGATGCACAAATATTTTCTACTTGGATATGTGTCCGAGGTAATGGCTGTTCACCCCAACTTTAACACTGGCACTGAGCTCAAGACTTGGCTAGGAAGTAATAAAAGGGGGTCCCTTCTGGGAGAGGGCTCATGTTGAATATGTTCCCCTTCCTTAAGATAAAACCAGAAATTGAGAGAAAAAAAAACCTTCAGAGGCCAGAACAACTTAACGGAATAGAAACCAGCAGATACGGATGGAAAGCTGGAATAAAGAAAGAAAATTCAGGAGAAAGAAAACTTTTGCCTCCCATTGTTGGGACCTGTCAAATTTTGTCACAAATATATAGACATGATATTAAATACACATTAAAGATGTTCATAAAAAGAAAATAAATAGGAATTAAGGGTGCATTCACACCCTTACTTCATGTTAAGCCCTTGATTAGTCCACTTAATCAAACTTTGATTGTTTGTCCAGAAAGACCGGTTCGTATGGGAAAGTTTAAATTCACAATCCAACACTGATGCATAACAAAGATGCAAACTCTGATCCATCTCTGATGCCAATCGGGCCGGGGGAGGCTCCAACAGCGCGATAGTGCTGGCCCTTCTGGGTAAATACAACCAATACAAACATGGAACAACATACGGCTGAACCGTATCTGTCTGGCATACTTGCCGAAGACAAAAGAGCAATCCTAAAACCACTAAAATCTGATGCCATTCCATGTTGGTTTTAAATTTCACGGAACAGGAAGTGTCTGTGTGTTCAGTGGTTCTTGAAGTGACGCCACCACAGGCGAGGAGGTAAATAGGTTGCCTTAAAAGGTTCAGCTCATTTGATAGAGTGCAGTGTGAAAGCTAAAAAAAAGGCAACAATGTTACAATTTTGGTTCCCAGTCAAACCAAGCCAGCATTTTTTTAACTAATAAAAAAATTGCTGCATACTCATGAACTTTTTCTATACTGAAAACAATTTCAACCTACAGCACCCATCTTCATAGTTTCCTTACAACAACAAGGCTTTTTTACATCTGTCATAAGTGGACTTTCCCAAGGCATACAGGTTTCTGTGACTTTAATTTGCCATGAAGAATGTTCCGCAAGTTTCTTTGTTTCACTTCCTGTCTGTCCTGACTAAACTACAAGAACAGACTGGGCTGCATATGCAAAAAGAATAGGAAATAATAATTTATAAGTATATTTTGTAAGTTTATTATCCATAATGAAACTAAAAGCACAAATGCCATACCATTTTATTGGCTTTCTGAACTTATCTATTCATATTTTATTAGGATGACTCTCGTTCTTAGGGATCATGTCCAGCAAGGCAGCCAAGCTTTTAAAAATTAAGCAAAAGAAGGTTTCATAACAGATAGATAAGTTACATACATTTTAAGCTAAGGACACATTCAATTTTTGATTTGAACAAAAAAAGAAATATCAGCCAAATAAAAAAAGTTCTTAAAATAAATGTTGGCCTTGTATGCAAAAAAAATCTTACTGACATATTTCATCATGTCACTGTTTGTGGCTTTCTTTTACTTCTTAAATTAGCCTTCAGTCGTCTTAGATTATCAGAAAGGCCAGGGAGAAGCAAAGCTAGGTAAACTATTTGTGCTTTAGATGTGGTTTTATTAAAAAGTATCAAATTCTTGTTTGTTTTTTGTTTCCAGTCTTTGTGGAAATATGAGTGAATATATTTGTTTTGAATAGGTTTGTCTTCTGACCCATAACTATCTTTATTCGAGACATAATTATGAATTTTACTAATATACATATTTGAAACTAATTATGGGTTATTGTTGTTTTTGTTTATTTTGTTCTTTCAAAAACACTGACCACGTTTTTTTTATTGACTGGTATTTGATCTGGTTTGCAATTAGAAGATATCAAAATACATTTAATCTCTGAAGTGTTATTTTTCAACCATGTTTGCAAATTGTTGTCCTGATTTCTCTAGAATTGTATGTAGAAGAACATAAAACCAACAAACTGTAGGATGGGGTTTACCCCGGTGAATGAGAGGATAGCCTCCCTCTGCCTACGGATGGGGGGAACAGGTCCTAACTGTTGTTTGTGGTTATGCACCGAACAGTAGATTAGATTACCCACCCTTTATGGAGTTCTTGGAGGTGGTGATGGAGAGGAATCCTCCTAGGGACTTCTTAATTCTACTAGGGGACTTCAACGCTCATGTGGGCAATGACAGTGAGACCTGGAGAGGTGTGGTTGGGCAGAATGGGCCCCCCAATCTGAGTCTGAGCGGTGTTTTGTTATTTGACTTCTGTTGTCTTCATGGATTGTCCATAACAATCACGACGTTCAAACATAAGGGTGTACATGTGTGCATTTGGCACCAGGACACCCTAGGCCACAGCTCGATGATCGACTTAGTTATTGTTTCATCTGATCTGCGGCTGCATGTTTTGGACACTCGGGTAAAGAGGGGGGCGTAGCTATCCACCAACCAGTACCTGGTGGTGAGTCTGCTCCGATGGTTGGGGAGAGCGCCGGACGGACCTGGTAGGTCCAAACGTGTTGTGAGGGTCTGCTGGGAACGTCTGGCACAGTCTCCTGTCAGAAGGAGTTTTGAGTCAGAGTGGGCCATGTTCCGTGTCTCCATTGTCGAGGCGGCTGACCGTAGCTGTGGCCGCAAAGTGGTCAGTGCCTGACGCGGCGGCAACCGTCGAACCCACTGGTGGACACCAACGGTGAGGGATGCTGTCAAGTTGAAGGAGTCTCATCTGGCCTTTCTTGCCTGTGGGACCCCGGAAGCAGCTGGTAGGTACTGGCAGGCCAAGAGGAATGCAGCTCGGATGGTCGCTGAGGAAAAAACTCGAGTGTGGGAGGAGTTTGGAGAGACTATGGAGAATGACTTTCGTATGGCTTCGAAGCGATTCCAGTCCACCATCCGGTGTCTCAGGGGTTTAAAGTCTGCCACCAACACGATTTAAAGTGGGGGTGGTGTGCTGCTGACCTCCACACAGGACGTTTTGGGTCGGTTGATGGAATACTTCAAAGACCTCCTCAATCCCACGCCTTCCAGTTTGGAAGCGGAGTCTGGGGACTTTAGGTTGGGTTCTCCAATCTCTGGTGCAGAATCACAGAAGTTGTTAGAAAGCTGCCCTTTGGCAGGGCTCCAGGGGTGGATGAAATTCTCCCGGAGTTCCTCATGGCTCTGGATGTTGTACGACTGTGTTAGTTAACGCAGTTCTCTAATATTGCATGGACATCGGTGGTAGTTCCCTTGGATTAGCAGACAGGGGTGGTAGCCCCCCTGTTTAAAAAGGAGGACCACGGAGTGTGTTCCAACTATAGGGGGATCCCACTTCTTAGCCTAGCTGTTAAGATCCATTCAGGGGTTCTGTAGAGGAGGGTCCGATGAAGAGTCGAACCTTGGATTCAGGTGGAACAATGCAGTTTTTGTCCTGGCCATGGAACACTGGACCAGATCTACACCCTCAGCAGGGCCCTGGAGGGTGCGTGGGACTTCACCCAACCGAACCGAGGAGCTGGTCCAAGTGGCTAAGGAAAGGGAAGTCTGGGTCTCTCTGCTTAATCTGCTGGCCCCATCACCCAACCACGAATGAAGCAGAAGAGGATGGATGGATGGATGGATGGATGGATGGATGGGTTTTCACATTTACAGCATAAAATGCTCAAACTGTTGAAATTTTCACTTTTCAGCCATGCAGTCACCACTTCAGAAGGATTTATGCTAAACAAATAAAATGGTAAATATAATATTCAGTTTATATAATATATTTTCTAGACTTTTTACACTGATGTATAAACACTGTATTAAAATCTAGGCTGCAAATCCGAGCAATTACAGAGCAGTAAGAGTTTGGGGAATTTAGCAGAATGATTAAAATGAAGTGGGCCTAGATACATAGTTTAATTTCAAAAACACATAAAAGACTTGGCTCATGTTAACACCATGTTCAACATTCTAGTTTGCATGTAAAACATTAATATCGCATTTCATTAATGTTAATTTTTACAATGCAAAACACCGAATTAGGCACCAACAGACGGTTTCAGCTATAAATTACTGTCTATTTTTGCATCTTAGTAAGGGATTAAAAGGCTCATGCCTTTTCACCTGGAAGTGGCCCAGCTGTCACATTAAAGCATTTTGCAGTGACCTAATGAGCTATTCAAAGAACCAGAATTATCACTGTACAGCATTGATGAAAAGGTTTTATACAAAAGATGTTAGAAATTATATGTTTATTCATGAGGAAAAAAAAAAGTATTTGCTCCAAGAGCAATTGTTACAATTTAGCCTAAATGGAACATTGAATTAAATGGCTTAATTACCTCCCCAGCATGTAGTCGAGTACTACAGAGCCCTAATAATGATTGGGTTATTTGATTTAGGTATGCTGAAACAGAAATATAACGCTGGTTCCATGCATTAAAATCTGCAGAGAGTTATTTTTTCATACTTTCTTTAAGTATAATCTGAACATAGACCAGGCTACAGGAACAATTTATTCAAATCATTATTTCCCCTATTCTGTTATGGATTCACCATTGTGTTTGAAATCATTGTCCCACTGATGACCCAGTTTAAGATTGCTTGACCTGACAGAAGGATGGCCTCATGTTCAACTCTTGTATACTTTGGTTGACAGATAAACTCATTAAATCCTGGATGACTACAATGAATCTCCAGTCTAAAGGTTGCACAACTTGTCCAAATCATCAGCCATCATTCATATTTGGAAGAATGTGTTTGTCCTGATATGGTGTGTCTGGTTTTCCCCAAACATGGTGCTGTTCATTATGGTTAAATCTTGCACCCAGATGCAGAAGTTTTTTGGTTTTTTTTATAGTTCTGCGTTAGTTTTTCAGCGTTGCAAAGCAATTACCCACCTGGACAGTAGGGGGTGCTGACTTTTTATGACTGGCCTGCCTCTCATTGCAGTGTCGTTTCTGTTTAACTAGAGTTTGTTTTCTTCAGCTTGTGAACTCATTCCCCCTCAAGGAGCATTGGACGACTGAAAGTAAGTTTTGATTGAGCTGGAAAGCTTTTTACTAGACGTGCAGCTCATAGAATACGCATGTAAACAAACACAGCGGTCTGGTTTGTTCTCTACACCACCTTGTGTTCAAAATCAGCAAATGACCATTTAGATAAGCTGTCCTTTCGATCTAAAGCAAGTAGTGACCAAATGCTGCATTGACTACTGATTACATCCACTATAGAGCACCATTCATTGAAATGATCTCTAGCTGTTGTTGAGCTGACCAATTAAAGGAATACACTCTCTGTTGACGGAGATGGATAGTTAGAATGTGGGGCTGTACTTCGTCCGTCCTTGCTTATGCGACGGCGAGCGATAATGGCTCTGCATCAATCTGTTTTGATGTAGACTGAGAAGTACAAACTAGGCTTAAGAGAGGCTGGATCTTTTGTTACACTTAAGATTGGAATTACAATCGCTACATTGGTAAAAGTTTTAAAACTAGGGAACATTTCTCAAATTAAAGTACTCAGAATACGGAAAGATTCTCTGAACGAGGGCTTGCCGATTGCTTTGACAGAAATCCGCAGCATGTGCTCCTTCTGAACCATTGGTTAAGCTGCGCTCGTCTGTCACCACAGGTCTGTGTTCTGGTGCAGTCACAGACATGCTCCAAAGCCTTCGTAATGGTTCAGCGTGTTGTCAGTTTCTGGATAGCAAGATGCATTGACTACTGTATACATGTCAAAGATAATGTCAGATCCTTTTTTGAGGATTTTTTTTTTCTTTGATTTAGTTATGTGGATTATGTGCGCAAAATTGAAAATGTCAACGCATTTGCACTAAATAATCAGGGATATGAATTAAAATCTTTCAAAATGATGGATGTACAGATTTTTGTAAATATTTTTTTTTAAATGGCCAAATATGGAAAATATTCAGTTAACGCGACCCCTTGGTGTAGTATTCTTTTTAAAGATAAGAAATTTCTCCTTTTAACGCTTATGGGTTTGCTTGGTTTTTTATTGTTTTTTTTTTGTTTTTTTTTAGCAATTTATCTAAATATTGTAGAGTCTGATCTTTTAACCTTCATGCAATATGAACACACATCTGCATGATCCCGATCAGAAAACTGGCAAAATTCCTGGTTTTAAAGGTTGGCGTACAGATAATCAGTTACTAAAGTGATTAGCAACAGCTGCCAGCTATTTCCCATTTTTTATGTAATCAGCTGGACATTCTTAGCAGGTCACACACAGCTTTGCCATCATGCTTGTTAAAAAGGTATCAGTCTGTGATATACTTTTGTACATTTGTGCCAAAACAGGGTTATTTCTTAAATTAAAACTGCTTTGTCACTTGTTGCGTACCTGGGGCATCAATCACAGGGCCAGAGAAAATGAAGCACATGGATACAACCAGTAACTGAGCTCAGCTCTGCAAATTTACAGCAAATTACTTCTGGGAATTCAGCAGCATTCACGACACAGCACCATTACAGAGGAGTGCAGCTACTTACACCAACACAATGAATGAAAACATTTTAGATTTTATAATAGAAGGCTTCAAATGAAAATGCATGCTTGGAAATGGGCTAAGCCTGTGAATATTCTCATTCATCCAGGTCATGGTTATCTCAAGGAAATTTCAATCGAACGCAACTGGACTTGGTAATTTGTCTTGGAAGATGTATGAAAATGCAGCTTGTGAACTTTAAATTATATAACACAGATAAATAATGAAAGAAATACTTGTAAATCCGAAAAATAATATTAAATAAAGGCCAGCTTTTTGAGATGGACTGTTATGTGAAATCCATCTTGCCTGTTTTTGTTAGTATAACTATTTGGTTGTATAATGTTATCCTTGCATAAACCCCTGTAATCCTTGTATAAGTGGTTGAGACAAAACCAGAGGAAACGTACAAAGTGAAACAAAGTTTCTGACTCCAATCTCAAAAACTCAGTAAACGGATTTGATAGGTCAGAGAGTAATGAATACAGTACAGCAGTTTTTTTTTTCCTTCACCAGCTGTAATTGAATCCATCTGACATCTCCTTTAAATAACTTTTAGGATTTTTTTTTTATGGATTCCCATAAAGCTTTCAAACAAAACTATGTGATTTTAAATTTACAGATAAAAAAAACCACTAAGACTCATGCAAAATGTGCAAATGCAAGACTTGTTTTATAACTTAATATATAAGAAATTTGTGAAAATGTTTTTTCTACGAAGTAGGCTGCCGCAAATGTCTTTTTTTTCTTCTTCTTGTAATATATAGTGCACATACAGTATGTACCATTACAGTAGACTTTACATATGTGAAACTGTAATGTTCTAGCAATTATCCAATATTTATTTATCTCATGCAACACCATGCAAACACTCTTTTTACACTAATGAAAGTTGACATATCAACCCAGGACTGCTGTGATGTTTATAAAAAAACCTGTGTAGGGCTACAGAAATAAAATGGTCTCACAATGTAATACAGTTGGAGAAGTATTTCAAGATAGAGTTGTTATAAATAAATAGTCAAGATGTCAGATGCTCCTGCCAAAGAAGACGAAATGCTGAAGTTGCATCAAAAAGTGCTATAACAAACTTTGAGCTTAGGAGTAACCAGTTATTTAACCAAATTTTTTTCAATTTCCTTTCAATATTTCTTTGTTTTTGACTTTTTTATTAATGATGGTATTATCTTTTTCTTACATAAGAAAAATATGGCATACAATTTTAAAAGTCAATGTCAACTGCACAGATATGCAACTGCTACAGTATTGACCAAAAATGCTATGTAAATCTTGCAATAGTAACCTGATATTAACATTGGTTATTGCTATACTATGCTGTGCAGACACTTTCTTCACCAGTCAACTTTATTTGTATAGCATATTTCAACAGCGAGGCAGTTCAAAATGCTTCATATAACAAACACCAACATCAGCCATCGGGCTAGGCCCAGGGCCCAGCACCAGCCACCTACAACAAAGCAATATCCCTACCGACAGCCAGGATTTTCTAATAGATGCAGGGGCCTAAAGTATTTTCAGAGCCCACGTTTCTTCATTACCCAGTCACACCAGAATAGCTGCAGCAGAGCAGCAAGTTCCATCACAGGCTTCTGGCCTAGACTACTCCAACAGCCTCAGACAAAAATTGTCAGGCTTTGGCTTCCCTACCAGCTCTAACCTGTAGGACTCATCAGTCAGATATCAGGCTAGATTGACACGTAATAACACCAGGCCATATCAGCAGAAGGTACCAGTAACAGTCTGCAAGAGCTGTTCTATGAGGTAACGGGTTCAATTGCTGATTGTACAGTTATTTGAAATGATAATTAATAATGAGGAAGTGGATGGAATAAAAAAAATGATTGAACTTTTTGGCTAAAGAGCTTACAACAGTCAGTCTACAACAGAAAAGTATTATGGATTTGTTACAAGAAATAAAAACTTTAAATCAGCAAAATCCTGAGAAGGACAAACCAATCTCTATTTTGTAAAAACAAGTAGATGAACTGGAGCAATACTCAAGAATAAATTGTCATTATTATAGGGATTTATTTAAAACCTAGATCCTATACGAGAGAAATGGCGACAAACAATGTCAAGGAATCCACTGAAACATAAATTATGTGGAAAGGAAGGTGACACCTTTTTTCTCACTCAAAGGGTATTGAAATAAATGAGAACAACATTGAAGCATGTCATATTTTACCGAAGAGAAATCAGAAGGAAAAAGTGTCTGTGTTAATAAGATTTGTGAGCAGCAAGATGGAAATTGCTCTACATTGAAAACAAACATTTGACAAAGCATAACGCAGAAATTGCCAAGAAATCCCTTCTCCTTAGAAAGCAGAAAAAGATCCAGGGTATCTGGAATACTAATCGTAAATTTTTTGTTAAAATTTAATGGAAATCCAAAAGAACCTAAGGTATTGCTGATTAGAGGTTTAGAGGAGTTGGACAGATGGACAGAGAAGTAAGTGGATACATGCTAATGCTAATGTGTGTTAGCCATTTGTCAAGCTGCTTATGTGATCTTATAACAACATTGTGTGGTTAATTAATTGATATGTAGCATCTCAGAATGTTTAGTAAACAGGTGCAAACAACACCCACGGCTTTTTTATATACTGGGCTGGAAAGATTTGCTCAGTGGATGCAGCTATGTTGGTGTGGGCTTTGTCTAAAGCCTGGAGACTTAGCAAATGAAATAGACTGTATTGACTCTTTGTTTAACAAAAATAAATAAATAAAAAATAAACCAAACGTCTGTGCCTTTAATACAACAGAGTTTCATTGTAGTGCTATGGGCTTTTCAAATTATTCGTGAGAATTCTGTTTGTGGTGAAGCTTAGCACTGTTTGTTTAAGTTTGATCTGCTCCAGGCTGTGCAGCGCAGCGGTGTGTAGCGTTAGGGTGAAGGAGGCGGTTTATAGAGAAACGATCCATTTCACTTCGTTGTCTAACAGTAACTACAGGATACAAGTTAAAGTTCAGTACAAATTAATACTGTATAACACCAACTGTAACATTTATCATATATATATATGTATATCCCAGAGGTTGAAAGCTGTGAAATAGCATGATATAGTCCCTAAAAAAAATAGACTTAATCATCAAATCTTACTAGAAAAGCTGGGAAAATATGGTATTAGAGGTCTGGCATTTGGTTGGATGAAGAGTAACTTAAGTAAGAGGCAGCTATTTCTAAAGATGGGTGATAAACAGTCAGGAAATTTTGAGTTTACTTGTGGAGTCCCTCAGGAATGTGTGTACATATATGTCTGTGTATATATATATGGGTATGTATGTATAAATATGCATACATGTTTATGTGTTTATATGTATGTGTATCTGTGTGTATGTATATATGTATATATTCATTAATTTTGTTAAATTAGTTTTTGTGAAGTATTCTTATGGCCAAGTAGTAAGTATATGTTAATTAACATTAAGACAGCTGTTATATTATGGTTAAACAAAGCTGTATTATGATAATATAAGTCATTATTATTTATTTTCTTCATGGAATTGTATAGGTAGCTTTTGTTTTTAAACAAGATATAACTTATTGGAAACTTTGAAATAGGGATAGGAACTATACAAGTTCATGCTTCATCCTACTCCTTTTTTGTACTTTCTGTTGTATTTTTTTTATTGTATGCGTATCTATATATATGTATTTCTTATTAAGTTTGAAATAAATAAATACATAAATAACAGATCTAGAAAACAAAGGACATTACATTGACAAAATAAATAGGAATAAAAAAACTGAAGCAGCTTTGCCGTTTTCTGGATTAAAAGAGCACAAAAACTAAATGTTCGCCATGTATAGTTCTGACTCTGGGGATGCAGAGTAGACTTGAACCCCAATGAATATTCCTTTAACTTACATCAGTACTATATTGTTAGCCAAGGATGGTTGTGTTATTAATAAGTATTCAAAATACAAAAAAAAAAAAAATAGAATAGTGTTTCCTAGGATAAAAGTTACTTTTCATTTTCATGTAACACTGTATATATTTGTACAGTGAATCCCAACACACTTGCAATAGAAAATGTAACCAGGGACACCATACATTTCATGCATGTGTTAAATATGTTGATGTTCCACAAATTCAATTTTTCAAAAATGATTCTGAGAAATATCAACCTGCTTAGAGAAATTTGAGCACCTGGATCAGTTTAAAATAAACAACCCTTCAGTTCTATGGGCTGTGGTTCATTAAATTTGAAAATATTTTATTTTAAAAAAAAAATTATTAAAATTTGTATTTCTATGTCCCTAGGCTAAGTGGTTATCCTGATCAAGGGACACTTTAATGTGGGAAGATGGGGAACAGTTCTCAAAAGTCAGCTGTCGGCAGGGTGATTTTAAGCTGACTTGAAAAGGGCAATGGCAAATATAAAACTGATATGTCAGGCAGAGCTGAGTCAATTTATCTAATTCTTTGGATACCCCCTCCTGTATTGCTTTTTAGGTTATTTTCCAAGGCATCCTACATTAGTCACATCAGTTGCATGTGACATTGAAGCTGCTGGTCTAAATCAAAAGTTCCCCCCCTAAAAAAAAAAAAAGTGTATGATGTTTTTTCTGACCTATTTAACCTTAGGAATGTGTATGTAATTTTAAAATGAAAATTATTAATTGACGTTCGATTATGACAGAACGAAGTACATATAACTTTTATATTAAAATATCTGTGTTCTAAGGTTTCCCTTTTACATACAGTCTGAATTTAGCCGACTGTCAATTTCTTGTAAGTGACCTTTAAGGTTTTTATGGTTACACTGCAGCAGTAGTAGTCCTTCCAAGATTCTATTTTCTCATTTAGATTCACTGTTCTATTCATCACAAAACAAATACAATTTCAAATCTTGAGAGTTTATATGAGGGCTACTGGACTTTTCTTGTCTTGAAAACGTTTTGTCTCTCATTCAAGAGGCTTCTTCAGTCCTAAGGACTGAAAGTCTGAGGCCACCTGATCTGTTAAAGGTTGGTTTAATATCTTTCACATAGATGGCAGAGGAGGTGGACTCTTGTCCCCCGTTTCCAACACATACCAAGCAGCCTTGATTGATATACCTAGGAAGTTTCACTGAAAAGTTGCTAGGTCACAAATCCAGTCTGATTTACATGTTGTTTTAGCGTCTGGTACTCATTCACATAGATTTGAATGCAGAAGTACTCAAAAATTCAATTTTGATCTTAATTTTCTTAGATATGTTCTCTAGCATCAAAAAAATGCCACAAAAACATGTTAAATTCATGTAAAAGCCTATTTTTCTTTAAATTAGTTTTCATCTTTAGACCATTTAAACCTTAAAAAATATTACATATTTTGATGTTTACTTTACCAGACTAGCATCTTTTGCATCCTCAATCCAAAGTCATTAGTCTTCTTCACCCTTCCACTCTGACTACCCATGTATCAGATGCTATCTTTATTATTTGTATACACAAAAAACAATGCACAAACCGTTCAGATAGAAAAATAATCAGATTTCTTGGCTAAATACAGCAGTGTCACACTGAGGTTTCACTAATAGCATTGCTACATCAGAATGTCATGATCTTTAAGTAGTTCTTCTTTTACTTCCCTTTCCTTTCTAATCCCTTCTACTTTGTCTTATCAAGTCTATCTGGAGTGTCATTCTGCATTTTCCAAACCAAGTTTAACAATGGATCTGGTCAGCCGGTCTCTAAATACAATTGATTGAGTCTTTTGTAATCTAAGAGCGGGTCCTGGGGAACCCTTCTGTCCTGACAGAACCTTCCTGAGTGGGTATACGATGGATTTCTGGGGGAAGTGGAAGGTGGTATGTCTCTCGATGCTCTGTGTTGAGGCTGTGGAAGATATTTATGTATTTTGTGGTTGCCAGTTTTCTGCTGTTTGAAGCTGGTGATTTCCTGAAGTATCGCAATTTTCGAGAGTGTTTCGTAGCAATTGGCAAGATACTTGACCTGCACATGGGGATGTGCCATGTTGTCAACAATCAAACTATTGCCTGACCTGTTACTCCCTTTCCCAGCTTCCCACACACAAACACACACACACAATCTGAATTCTCCCTCAGCTGCTTCCACTTGCCTTTGATCAGCTCTTATGGTTCCCTTTGTCAGTTCCACTTTTCTCTCAAAGAATTTAAGCCTTGTTCCCCACTGGTTCCTCCTACCCATTATATTTCACTGTTATTTGTCCTGTTTCCCCTTGCCATCTTAGCTTTTGATAATGAATCTGACATAAGACAAGACAGGATAACACTTTATTATCCATTTACATGGAAAATTGTGTTGCTGATTGGGTTCTTAGGACAATAAAGTCAGCGACAACACCAGACAAAACGTTTTTGACTTTTTCTTAAAATGTTTATTGTAAGTTCAGGAACTGAGCAGTCGTCTCGGGATGAACCAGGGTGAGGAAACTGGACTGAGGAGGAGACAGATAAATGGTTAATGAATGTCTGAGAGTGAAGGTTGTTCTGGTGAGAGTCTTACTTGGAATCCAGGAAGAGAGAGCGTTGATGAGGGAAGTGGAGAACTGTGAGCTAAGGTTGGCTTGAGGTGGGTGTGTGATTTCTGTTGGCTTCCTGTTTTGTCTTTGTAGATGGAGTGTCAGAGGAAGTCCAAAGAGAATCCAGGAGCAATGAAGGAGAAGGAGAGTTCTCTTATTTTTTGGTGTGTGTGGTGTTGGTGGTTGGGGTTGTTGGGGGTGTTTGTTTGGTTGTTTGTTTTGGGGGTTTGTGGTGGTTTGTGGGGTGTTTTTGTGTGTGGTGTGGTTGGGTGGTGTTTTTGGGTTTGGGGTTGGTGGTGTGGTGTGGGGGGGTGGGGGGTTGGGGGGGTGTGGGGGGTGGTGTTGTTTTGTTGTGTGGTTTGGGTGGGGGGGGTGGTGGGGTTTTTGTGGGGGTTGGTGGTGTTGGTGGTGCAGGTGAATCTGGTCCTGGGTGGACAGGCAAGCAGCTTTTGAGGCAAAGGCAATGAAGGTGAGTTGAATGATGGTTACAAGTTGGCGAGCGGTTTATGACAATCAGTATTTTGCATCAGAAGAACACACTACTTATATACACTTATACCTTTCGAAGTTCTGATCAGAAATTTTGATCCACCATTAATGGGCAGGATTGTATTTACTTTGGGCTCTTTGAAAATGTATTGGATGGACAAGTTTGAATTAAATAGGAATGTTCTTACCCACAAAGGGTTGATATGACACATAGTTTAAAGTATGTGTTTAAAAAAGCCAAGCAAACAGCAGCTGTATTGTAGTCATTAACAAGCTCATGCTAAAATTCTAGGAGAATATGTGTTCTGCTTGGAAGGACCCATTTTCAATAGGGTTGACTTTAGGGTTTGGCGTTTGAGAGCTCTACCACTTTCAACGCCAGGTTTGCTTACGTTGAAAGTATCAACTTGACCTGTCCTAAAATACTTTTTTTCTTGGTAAATGGCCTGCATTTGTATACCACTTTATCAGTCAAGGGACCACAAAGCACTTTAAACAACATTCAGTCATTCACCCATTCATGCACACATTCACACGCTGAATGGGACTAGCTACTACATTGTAGCCACTCACACTGAAGGAAGCGAGGCTGCTGGACACAGGCACCATTGGGCCATCTGACCAACACCAGCAGGCAACGGGATGAAGTGTCTTGCCCAAGGACACAACGACCATCACCGTCGGAGCGGGGACTTGAATCAGTAACCTATCAATTAGGGAACAAATTCCACCCACCTTAGCCAAAGTCACCCCTACATTTCAACCAATTGGCTCAATCTGAGCATAATATTGTTCCAAAGAATCATTTGTTTCTTTAATGTGAATTGAGTGTTTGAAGTTGAATTGAGAAAACCGGCTAACATTTGGCATCTGTAATGGTCCTTTAAATCATGGAACTCAACTCCATTAAAATGTGTGCACTATGCTTCAAATATCATTCCATGCCAATAAACCCACAAATTTAAAATTTTAAATGTGCAAGCAAAAGTTGTCATGTATCCAGTATCTTGGCAAAGCTTGTTGGTAGCTACAATATTTAATTATACTGCACACTTTTGAGCCAATATTAGTCAAGGTGTTTATTTATACAGTATTTAAGCCTTTTGTACTATGCTTACCCTGTGTATATTAAAGAAAATATTCTTTAAACTAAAACTTGGCGCATACCTTTTTTATTCTTTAAAATCAATGGAATTTCATTGTGTACAATCATTCTACCCTGGCGAAAGAATTGTTTGAATCAATCAATAACAAATAAAAAAATACAGGTTTATAATTATTGTATGTAGATGTTAGATTGGAATGCTACATATACGGTTTAGGAGACAGCGGACAAAAAGTCGCACAGCAATGTGTCCAAAAGTTGCATTTGTTTTTAATTATATTTTGCACAGTTATTGAATGTATTTTACTGTGTGTCTTGAAACTAATTCTATAAACAAAGAAAAAATATGTAATTTTCTATTGTAACAGGGTTTTATTTATTCTACTATCTGACTATCACAAATCTCTTTGAATGCATGAATCCAATTTATTATTTACAAATATTGACCTCAATAAGCAAACGCTGGCAGCCAGAAAACACAAACTACAAATCCACTGCTGTCTTTATGACTTAAAACCTTAATAACTCACAGCAGCTGGATGAGCACAGAGATTATTGTGGTACTGAAAGTGAGGGGGCATCACATCAGAACAGAGTGAATGCAAATAAAAATATTATTTTCTTTATAAATGTAGAGATCGACATGTCCTTGAAGTCCATGACAGGAAGCCTTAGAACACAGCATGATACAACAAATAGATACAGGCAGAGGCAGAACAATTTGTTGGTACCTTTTAGCTTGTTTCATTTCTACTGAAGTGATTAACTTAATTATAAGAATTTATTTACAAAGGCTGTTGGCTCTCGTGCCCAGTTTAATGTACTTTGCTGGATTCTAGGAATAAACCTATATGAACCCATTTAGATTTCAGAGCAGCTCCCTCAACGTTACAAACTGTTTTCTCTAAAAATGAACCTATTTCCTGATCCCTTGACCACTTTATATAAAAATCACAATTTTGTGAAGAAAATAATTGTTGACACTTTGCAGCTGCATAAGAAGTTGATTATTGCTGATGAGGTTTTTATTCAGTTTTTTAAATTCGGCTTCTCATTGGCCAGTCAAGTCTCTTCCCACATAGACAGAATTGTAGGATTCAAGAAGCATAATTGTTTGAATAGAGAACCAAACTTTACGTTTTGTGGGAATTTAGCCAACAGCCCAGGAAATGGACCAAGGACAAAATGTAACCCTAGGTTGTTTAGTGCCATCGTTGATAAACCCCTAGAAGCAATTCAAACTGAACTCCAATGTAAAAGGTAAATAATTCAGAATTGTATGCTGCTTTTCAAGCCATAACAGAATCCCTGGAATACCATCCAAAAGAGCGGCACAGGGAAAAAAAAAAGTCTTAGCATATTTCACCGAAATAAAAGTTGACAAGCCCAAAAGCATCTGGGAGAATACTATGGAGACAGATTAGAGGAAACTGGAGATGTTTGGTCAGTAGTTTAAGTTTTCTTAGAGGAGGATAGGAATTAAAATTTCAAAGAAAAAACTACCAACACCAAAGCTAGTCTTTAGGACTGAAGACTAATAAGAAATCCCAGAGTAGAACATACTGTCCAGTGCGGCAGATTATGGTTCCCGGGATTGGACAGTGGCCCAAAAATCAACTAAAAACCACCTAGGATTTGCTTTGAAAAAAACTTTGGATCATCCCCAAATAGCCCTCTGTAAAATCAGATTAAATGTAATTAATTACTTTGGCAAGATCTGAAAAAAGCAATGCAGAAACACCTTCCTTCAAACCAGAAATGGTTTGCTTATTTCTACTCATTCTGACTTGCCCTCGCATGATAATGACTTGACTTGAGCTGAAAGATTATTTTTTGAATTTAAACCCGGACTTGACCTGTAAGACCTGTTGATTTAATTTGGACTAATTCTGACTGACTTGGCCTTAAAAACTAAGAACTCAAGTGTAACAGTGACTTGACTACAGCATGGTCAAAGAGTAAAAAATATGAAACTTTTGATCATTTATCATGTTTGTTTTTTTTCATCTGCAGAACAAAATCATTGATTTGCAGTAAATGATTTGTGTGACTGCTTTCAACTTTTTAAATTTATCCATGTAATTACACTGTCACAATGCATAATTAAAAAGCTTTTGCTGTTTCTAATGAGTTTTGTAATCAGGCAAATTTTATGATTGCATTAGATAAATAACACCTTGTGCAGCTCAGCACCACCAAGTCCCAACACTGCAACTTCTACCTTATTACAAACCTCTCATGAACCCATCAAGCCTCAGCTTTCTTTTGCCTTCAGACGGTTTAGTCCGTTTCAAGTTCTGCAATACATCAGTCACTCATTGCATAGTAATCTTTTTTACAAAATATACATTAACAAATAAATATGCAAAATGTTATGCATATGAATAGTAATGAATGTGGTGGTTGTGTTTTTAAAATTAAAGCTAACAAATCTTGTGACATTTCCCACTGAATTTTTGCTCCACAACTCAATTTTCCTTTAGATCCTACAGATTTCTTCAGAGGATCTACAAGTACACTGAAGCAAAAATAGCTCTAAAAGAATCATTAATGTGCGAAGGATGGAACAAAGTAATGGAGCACATCGCTGTGTGGTGGACTAGTTTCATCTCAGTCACCAGTCTGTCATTGGTTGTGTTATTGTCATGTCTTTATGGAGCTTACCAGATCATGAGCAAGATCTATTGATGTAAAAGGAGCCTGTAAAATAATCCCATCAGACACATAATTACATCTTTACTTTGTGTTTTTCATTAACATCAAGGTGGCATCTCAAAGAAACATAACCGATTATGTGCCCTTCCAAAAGTATTCATACCCTCTGAATTCTTTAAATATATTTTTATTTAAATAATTCTGTTGTGATATTTTGTGATCTATCAAAACAAAGATAGTTCTTAACTTATAAAAAGAAGGAAAATATTACTTTTTCCAGCTTCTGTTTTTCTTAAGAATTTTAAAAACCGTCTTGAAATTAAAACTATTGAAATAACCTAAGCCCAACTATGTGTAATTTCATCTCAGTATGAATACATGTGTCCTGTTCTGTGAATTAGCAGCATTAATAGGTCATTCATTGATGGTAATTTGACAATAAAGGTTGCTAGATTGGTGAATGGTTTATAAAAAAAGCCTAATGTGATCCAGTTTAAAGATTACCAAAGAAGGCGCTTTGGTCAGGTGAAAATGTATGGAAAACTGACAACCTGAAAAAATTTGATATTGCAATTCTTTAGCAGGAACAGAGAGACTGGTTACCGTTGATGGAGAGACAAATGGAGCAGGTAGAATGGACAGGTAGAAGCATCCTATCAGACTCTAGATGACTCCAATTTCTCTGGATAGGTTTTTTGTTCATAACTCTGTAGGATTATTACCCAGACCTGGCAACTCTGCAATTTAAACATCGAGGCATGATGAGAATTGGCAATCCTTGCAAATCCACTGCAGCAATGATGGAGTTGAGTGTGATAAAAAAAAAAAATAGATTGTGATAATTGTAAAAATCTGTTGTGCAACAATTGCAGAGGGAAACTGAGACCCTTATTTACATTTTAAAGCATGCTTTCCTGTTTAAATTTGATAATAGTGTCTGTAAATGATTGATTATTAACATATGACTCCATATGTACCCAATATATAAGTATAGAGGCTTATTTATCTTAGCCACAATTTAAAATGTGGAAGATAGAACTAGCAACAAGAAAACAGTTGCTTACCTAAATTTGTTCATATCTACAGTCAGCAAAATGATCTAAAATAACACTTTTGAACACCAAACAATCCTAAAACTACACATGGGACATTCATATTACAATGTGATTTTTTCCTGTTTGACTTTTTGCCAGTTTGTGCATAAATGTCTGGAAAGAGCAACGCTTTGATGCAGAACAAATTTTAGACTCCTTCTGTCATGATCCTGTCTGTCTGTCTTGTCTGTGTCATAATTTTCTTCCCTTCCCCAGCCAGCTCCTGTGTCCTCGTTTGTCTTAATTTTATCAGGTGTGTTCTGTTAAGTCTTCCCAGTGTTCTCCTCCCCTCTCCAAGGTGTTCTCTATTTTGGTTAAGTACCCCTTCCCACAGTATATATACCCTCTTGTGTCTGTCTGTCCTCGACAGTCCGTTGTCGCTCACGTCCAAACTACGTCCTGTCTCGTCAGTCTGTGGATTTTCGGTTTATTGAATAAATGGGTCGCAAAGGCCCTAAACGCCGCTCTGCATTTGGGTCCTCTCTCAACCAAAACATGACACCTTCTGAAAGTAAAGAAATATTGTATCATATTAAAACAACTATAACTGAGACAAACAAGGTTGGACGAGGACCTTAGGTCGTCACCATAAACAGGGAGGAGGATGGAAGAGGTATATAAATCTGGCTTTTTAACAAGCACAGAAAAATGCGGCATCTTAAGGATAAAAAGAGGGTATCTACAGGCCAAGAGGTTGTTCGGGAGGAATTGATTTTTAACTGCCCGTTACACATCTGGGAATTACACTGGAACTGGTTGCTTTCAGATGAGACGAAAATGTAGCTTATCTGGAAGAAGCACTCCAGCAGTGTCTAAAATGAATTAAAGAAGCAACCTAAAGCATGGTGGAGGATGTAGAATGCTTCAGGCCTATTTCTCTTTAATAAACTTCAATTAAAGTGGAGGGCATGAAGAACACAGGAGCACACTTCTTCCATGGCCATGTTAGCTCTAAATCCAAACAATGGGCCAAAGATAATCGAGCACAAAAAAAGACTATGGATGATCCAGAGAAATTTTCAAAAAAGGAAAGGTTTAGAGTTTGCTCTTTCTCTCTGTATATGCCAACATTATGCGATAATTAAGAAGTATGGACTGCAGGCTACTTACTAATACCAAAAGTGGCTTGTACCTTGCTTGCACATTCTATGTACAACAGGCTGAACAAAAAGTGTGATTAAAAATAACCGGATAAACAATTATGTCTTAATCGGAAGTTGATATTTTCTAAAATGTTGAGTTAAATTACCTTGAATTAAATAATAGTTATTTACAGTGCGATTATGTTTTTTCAGAAAGACATGACGAATTATTGTTAATGCATTTCACACATTTGTAGCCGAGGCGCAAATATTTTTGGAGAATTCTGTACATTTAAAAGTTCAAATTAAAAGCATTTTTGCTGCTTGCTATTAGTCAGGAGAGGTTCCAGTAAAGACGTTAAAGTGTTGCTTGAAGTCCTAAAGATGCTGACTTACACTAACATCTCCAAGTAGGGTTGGTCGATGTCTCCCAAATTGGAAGTTGACGATGTTTACAGTAAAACATTGCCATTGACGATGAAATCATCAGGGGGTGTCACTTTATATATTTTTACACTATTTCTCTTTACACTGGCCTAAAAAATGTTTCACTTAAAATGTAGGGGGGAAAAAGGTTATTTTTTAAACTGTACTTTCATTATTTTACTATAGTTATACATTATAAGCAGTGTGTGATTTGCTGAAGGGAAAGAGGGTTTCCCCGCCTGCTGCATGTGATGTTGCCCCTCTGGTAATTAAATTCTTATCTCTGGGGGGCATAAAATTTTTGCTTCTCCCGCTAGTCCAACAGAGTAATATTTCCCTTCACATTAATTCTTCAATTCTTCATTCTTCTCCGGCCAGTGAGTTCAGTCTTTGCTGTCCTGCCTCAACTCTTTTTAAAGGACCTATATCATGCAAAATCACGTTTTTGTAGTTTTCAACCATCTGGTAATGCAATTTTCTCATAAAACGCCACCAGAGTGGTTTTTGGCTTAATGCACGTATGTCTGAGTAATCCTCCTGAATTCTGCTCTCCTAGCAGCTGCCAATCCCTCTCCTAAAAAAAGTCTTAAAGTTCAACTAGTGACATCACTAATAGAAAACAAGGGAGTGTTAGAGGTGTCTGCACCGCCCTAGCAGCCATAGTGGCTTACCTGTGATAGAGTTCAAACACACCCACCTCCTTCTCACTGCACATGGCTGCTTCGGTTTTAGGCATCTTAAAATACTGTTTTGTTGGATTTTTTTACTTTCTCTGTAAAAACTCCTGTTTGGCTGCACGGATTACAGGATTTTATTGTACATTCCTAAAGAACAGCAGCTGGATGAAAGAACAAAGACACCTGATGGACAGAGAAGTAAGTGGCTAATGCTAATGCTAATGCTAATTTATGTTAGCCATTTATCAAGTAGCTTATGGGAAGTCTCCTCCCCTTCCAGTCGGCCCATGGGTCGCCAAACCATAAAAAATAATGAATGGAAGTCAATGGACCGATAAAAGTTATTTTCTGGTCCGCTTTGTCTTACGTCCTGAATCACACATATGCTGTACTTTGATTTAAATGATAACTAACGATGTATGTTTCGACTGTGTTTCTCCAGTGATTTGGGTTGATTGTAAAAATTCGCTTTTAAAATGCCTACAAATCAGAAGTCCTAAGTTGCATAAATTACTTAATTTTGCCAACGGGTTTTAGCACTAGCTATGGCACGTAAAACACTCACCTAGAGCTTGGAGAGCTTCTCCTCCATGCTGGCTCTCACTCCACCGACTGCTTTACCCCCGACATAGCTGCTACTTTCCACATGGTCAGATTTATTGAGGTTTTCTACTTGTTTAATAATAATTTCTTCATCCTGGATGCTACGGCAATCACTCTCCTTCTTTTTCTGTAGTTGTTGTCCACTAAGCATTTTTACAAAAAACCTAAAGTAACTTTTACCTCCGGTCGAAAATCAGCTTTTTCTCTGCATGAAATTTGTTTTTAAATTTCACAGACATCATATGTTCGATCCACGGCGCATTTCAAACTGGATCAGAGAAGGACTATAATCGGTCCATTGACTCTGATTCATTTTTTTTGCCATTTGGGGACCCATGGACCAGAAGTAGAAGGGCGTGACTTAGGCTCCCCATGTGATCTTATAACAGCAGTGTGTGGTTAATTGATCTATAGCATCTCAGAATGTTCAGTACATGGGTGCAAACAACACCGATGGCTTTTTATATACTGGGCTGGAAAGATTTGCTTATTGGACTCAGTTAGTTGGAGATTTAGCAACTGAAATGGGCTTTTTGACTCCGTTTTTTACAAAAAAATAAATAAAAAAAACAAATGTCTGAGCCCTTAATATAACAGAGTTTAATTGTGGGCTTTTCTAATTCAATGTCAGAATACTGTTTCAGATGAAGCTCAGCACTGTTTCTCTCAGTTTGAGCTGCTGCGGCTCTGCAAGAAAGGAGTGGAGCGCGCACAGGTTTATAGAGAAACGAGCCGATTCACTTTGTGGTCCAACCTTAACTACAGGATACAAATTAAAATTCAGGACAAATTAATACTGTATAACACCAACGGTAACATCTTAGAATATATATCCCTATCCCAGAAGTTGAAAGCTGTAAAATAGCATGATATAATGTGCCTTTAATGTGCAGCCTAAAAAGTTTTGCGCACCTGTAACAAAGCAGCTGATTGCTGCGCTCCTCCTCTCAGTTTTTCTCTTGGAGCTTCACAGAAGGAAACAAATGCAAACAAAACACACTTAATCCACACACACAAACCACGCAAAATAAAATAAAAATACAAATATTTCCCACTGTGCAACATGTACATTAGTTAGCCTATATCCTCAACGTTTACAGAGCAGTCCCTACAAAGGCTTTAGTTTAACTATAGACGAAACTATAGGATTAGTGCCTGTCTGACAGGGTGGTGGGACGTGGCATCATGATGGACATTGTCCATCTGCACAACCCTATCTCCAAGTGCACTTCTTGCTCTTTCAAATGCCATGATAAAAGATTTTTTGGTAATCCAGAACTATATTGTGAGATGCAAAAAACATTAGCAAAATATTTACAATATATTAAGCAGACAATACAGTTTGGATTTATTTTCAAGAAGCACTGGCTAATGAAAATAGGTAAGTATCTTATAATTAACCAATATAAACTGCATGTGATAGCTTGACAGCCTCTGCTCCTTACAGATCTCACCTCTGGTGACAGTTGGTCACATTGCTACCAAATGCTGAAGATGCCAGAGGCACGCTGATGGGACTTGAGACACAATAGAACAATGTCACAGCAAATGACTGCACAGCACCATAGGATTTCTACCATCAGATTGAAATAATGAAGACGCACAACATTGTGGGAGTGAGTCAAAGCAAGGTCCCAGCAGAAAAGGACCGGGAAGTTGCACAGATGCCTCCATGATGTGCTGCAAACAAACCCGGACAGTTGGGATTTATTTGGTTTCTTTTCGATCCCTGCGGGGCAGTCTGAACTGTCTCTAAATTCTGATTGACATATGAATGGTTAAAGTAGATCTGAAACATGTTCACACCCCTGCTGAAATACCAGGTTCTTGCTATAAAAAGAAGATAAGTGATGAAAAATACTTCTAGAAACCTATTTCACCTACAAACCAAACAAATCTGTTAAGGGGAAAAAGGGAAAATAATCTTGATAAATAACTGTTCATACTCTGAAATTAGTATAATGGTTCACAAGACATAGAAATAATCAAATCTAATAAGGTATTTGACACATTTTTAATTTAATTCCTGAAGTTTCTATACAGTGGTATGAGTCAGGAGAATATGCACAAAAAATCCCCTGCAGTGTATGTTTGTCCAATCTCACTGAGAAGATAATCAGCATTGATTTAAAAAAAACAGAGGAAATCAGGAAACCAAAAAACACTAGATATTTTCCAAAGTTGCTGAAAATATGGAACCTAGCCTGTGAAGCTGCTGACTGGCTTACAGCTACATGTGGCAACAACCTTCTCTGTTCTCAACTGTCTGGACCAAGGAGTAGGTTTTCGTCCAAAAAAACAATATGTGAGGCTTATCTAAAATTCTCTGAAAGCTTGTGAGAAAAAGTGTTATGCTCTGATGAAACCGAACTGGCACTTTGGAACTACAGTTCCGGGTTTGTTTGGCACAAAAGCAACATGAAGCATCATTAAAAGAACCACATTCCCACAGTGAAACATGGTGGTGGCCCCAAAATGAATTGGGGTTCCATCAAATTAAACTGGGGCTTTAGATGACGTATTTACAATTATGAACAGTTCCAAATATCAATCAGTTTGAAAACAGAATCTTTGGTCAACCTAGGGATTTTATTTTGCAGCCAAACAGTACAGCTAAGCAAACACCCAAATTAGCAAAAGACTGGCTTCATTAGAAGACAACTAAAGGTCTAGTTAAAGTCCAGAACAAAATGTGGGTTCACCTTAAAACCCCTGTACATCAAAAGGTGGAATAAGCGAAAAATGCTCTGTCAACATGTGGGATGGTGAGAGTGCCCTGAGGAAGGATGACTATTTAAACTGAATCAAGCAATAAAAAGAATTAGTTTAAGGGCATACAACAAGATTATTGCACTTTTTAAATTTCTAATCTTTTTTTTAATTCTAAATAATTTTTACTTTTTTTCAAGCAGGACATATGTGACCCTAAAGATGTAAAGATGTTTTGAAACTATTTAGTGTGGTCTCATTTTGTGTGTCTACTCTAAAAATCTGCTGCATATAAAGATCTGCATCAAAACCAAAGAATAATGCATGTACATGCAAACAGAGACATACTCTTAATCAGTAAGAAAGAAAAATATACAAAATTCATCAATTTCACTGATTTTAGTTATGTCACACTTCCGTTTATCTCACGTTTTTTATGTATAGAAAACTTGTATTTTGTCCAGTTACGACCCTGGTGTATTGATGATAACAGGGAGCCCTTTTCATTATCGCTTCACAACTCTATTTCCGTAAATCAGATTGCCTCTACCTTTTTTTTGTTGTGATGGCTGACCTACACTCTAAGAGTGGAATCTGGCAGATCATGCCCAAATACTGAAAAAAGAAAAAAAAAATATTTGATGAAGTTTGCCTCACAATCTGCGCTTATTTCACTGATAACAGAAATTATATCTGTGTTAAATATAGACCGTAAAATTAGAGGGGGAAACTCACCATAAGGCTTCATGGCAAATTAGCAACATTTTAATTACAGTGGGGAGTGGAAATCTTCCATATCTGGGGGCTCTTGTCTTTTGACTTCACAGCTTAGCTGTTTTTACTCGAAGCACAGCTGCTGGGTAAAATCTGACCAAATTAGACACAAGCTTTTAGAATCGCTTTAATTCAAATGGACTGGTCTTCTGAAAATGCTCCCAGTACGCACTGGAAAGCCCTGATAAATTATGAGTGATGCAGTTGCTGTAAATTAGAAACCGGACAATATCCAACCTTGAGCACCCATTGTAATTTTTCTCCATTGTTTAAGCTCATAGTGAATTCGCTGTTTATCCCATTTGGGATAATTGGATTCACCGTGAAATAATAATAAAACAGTTTTTTTAAGTCCCTGGAGGCGCAGTCCTCATTTTTTGATGTTAAGATTTTTCTACAAGCAAGAAAGCTTGTTAACCCTTTAACCTTAATTAACATAAATAAGGAGGGTTTTACGCACTGATGCACGAACACTGACATTAAATAATAAGAAAAAGGATGTGCAGCGAATTGGATGTACGCAGACATATACACTGTTGTTGCTAGAGATCTGGTTGCATTTTTCCTACAAAACTTTGGAGATTGGACGACTGAAAACCCGTTTCTGCACATCAAAGTTTATTTTATCAGCTTGGTTTAGGTACAGGACGCTCCTTTCAAAAATGCGCTGCGCTGGTAAGAGGCGCACCAAGACAATTAAACGTCTCCAAAAATTAAGACGAAAATAATATAAAACAATGCAACAAATGTTTAAATCAACCAAAGAAAATTAAAGATGAGATTAAATGTACCTATTCCGATCTATCGCCACGATCATGTCACAACGCGTCCCTCAGCGCATCCTGGAAAAAGTCCTTCGATGAAAGAGTTCTCCCTCAGTGTGCCGCTGGTGAAACCTAAACTTCCATTCACGTTATTCTTTCTTTTCTAAGACAGCACCTGCTGATCCGCGCAAACATATGCCTGCACAAACAACTGGTTGTGCTCTGTCAGCAGATTCCCATTAACGGCCGTGGGATGATCTCGCTGCTGCGCAATGACGCACGCCTAGGAGTCTTCCAAATCCACATGTGTTGAATTCCCCTAAAGATGATGCTGTCTCTATTTCTACGCCATCTGATTATAGTATGAAAGTGATGTTATGTCACCACTAAAACCTTGAAGGTCTCCTTATTTCTCCTTTTGTTAGAACTCTTTCAACTGGACGATTTGGTGGCAAAAAATTTCCACAGCCAGTCACAGATCTAAATAGAAGGTATCTGACCTGACACACACAAGGTTAGCACTCCTTTTCTATTTTAGTCTTTGAAGAAATCAAGTGACAATAATCGTGTCAGTGCACATTTAACGCTTCACAACATCTCTTAAAGCTGTTATTCTTTCTTTGAACCCTCACACAATAGAAATTCAGTTGATTTTAATATCCATGAAGTACATTCATCTTTAACATGTCAAGATGGAGGATGGTGATCTCGGGGAAGGTCTTTGACAGTCATTGCGAGCTGTTTGGATGCCCAAAAGGGGAGTGAGGAGCGGCCAGTCAGGCAGAAGCTATACATGTGTGTTGTAATTGTTGGAGCTGGGTTTATATGCAGAACATAAGAATGCGTCTGTGGGTGGTTTTCCCAATGTTGGCAAACAGCCATTCAATCCAAGCATGGCTGGGCAAGATAGTGAGTTCTTTGAATCCATAAATTTAGGCATACTAACTGGAAAAGACAGATAAGCATCCAGAAGGAATGGTTGCATTTGAACATAATGTGTATCACATATGCAGGACACTGATGTGATTGTAAATTATTTTCTTTGCATAGAGGCACCAGTGGTAATACTGGAAGCAGTGGGGGACAGTGTCATCATGGAATTATTAGAAGTTTCAAAACTCCAAACCATGGCTGAAGGTCACAAGACAGCGAGAGACGCACTGAAAGCAGCACTTTCTTGCTGACTGTTGCTTACAGTTGGCTATTTTGACATTTATATGCCCCACAAGCAACGACATTTCATGACATGACTACTCAGCCTTATGTAAGCCATGTACTGTATGTATGTGTCCTCTATCTAACTCTGTCAAGTGGTCATACATTGGTAAAGCTATCAAAAATGTCTGCACTCTATTAAAAATAGCGACTTGTATTTGCTAAATGCCAAAATAACAGGATATTTTTTTGAGATGTCTTTTTATAAACTTAATTCACATCAGATTTGAAGAATTTTATAGAATTGCCTGTAAGAATAAACAGTTTAGCTCTAATGTGTTGGATATTCTTCCAGAAGCTTCCCATAATTTAAAAAGTTTTTTGCTCTAAACACTGAGTTTGTCCTTAGGCCACCTTGTAAGTTATCAGGACACATGCTTAGTATCTGCATCCACCCATTTTTCTCTAGGCTTTTACATCCTTCCTGATGCCTTTAGATGTTTTGTCGATATTTTTTTGCAGCAAACATGCTTTAAAGTTCCCTCTTTTACCTAAAATGTAACATGTCAAATTGTCATATGATGAAACATTTTCATGTTTATCGCATCGCAGGACATGTCTCTAAAAATTAGGTGTCTTTTTTTTTCCTGAATGCATCTGTCAACTGTGATATGTAGTTACTTTGAAAATTGTGTGTGTGTGGTGGGGGTTCCCTCTCTGAGTGGCCTTTCAGCCCATGTGGGGACCAGAACTATTTCATATAAAATTGCGTTTTATCTGTTTTTAATCTATATTGCATAACTTTGTTCCTTACATCATCTTTTCTTATTGATTGATTGTATCTATCAGTTAAACCTATGTTTCGTTTTTTCTCTAATCATGCTTCTGTAACCATGTATTTGGTATCATTATCACTGAATCATGTAAAGCACCTTGAATTGCCTTGTTTTAAAAGTGTGCTATATAAACAAAATTGCCTTGCCTTGCCTTCAAACGTGGATATGGATATATTCACCAGCTTCAGATAGTTTCTTAAGAAGGTCCTATGCATCTGTTATAGAGATGATATACACTTATTCACGAAAATACTTTCATCTATAAGACGCAGAACTTCTTTCCTTCCTGAACATTATAATAGCTAGGGTTTCTTATGGTGCTTATACTTGTATTTAAACATTTTCCCACATGAACGCGTGATGTTCAAGGATCTGGAAACTGTAACTAAGGATGGACAAGACCTGTAGATAACCACAAGGGCGTGCCGTAAACCTCAAGCTAAAAGCTAACAGACTCAGACAAAGATTACCCTGTTAAACTCAAACATTTGACAAAAAGCAACAAACAAAACATTTGCAAAAATCTTCTAAATGGATGTTTGCAATAACTTTGTAACTCCAAACATAATATCTTACCTATCATTGTATTATTATTATTATTATTATTATTATTATTATTATTATTATTATTATTATGTTTCTATTTAGCTATTTAAATGTTAAATTTTATTTTTGCACCAACGGAGAGTGGTACCCCAATTTTGTTGTACTTGGGTACCTTGTGTTACTGTGCAATAACAATAAACACGATATATATATATATCAAAACCTTTTGCTAATTATTTACAAGCTTATTTATCTTAATGTGAAGATAGATCTGAGTTTGAATAAAGCAATTTAGTATGTAAAGTGATTTTTTTTATACTTGTTTTTGTTGTTTTTAGTTTGTGTTACTTTATTGTGATAATTTTAGTTGTAGAAGGATTACAGAGTATATATCATGAATGTGAATCAACACAAGCCAGGATAATTGATTGACTATTTTGGTCTCCCTCAGGACTAAAAACTGTAATAAATATATAATTTGTTTCAATGTCACAACTGGTAGAATATTATATATATATATATATATATATATATACACATATATATATTAGTGTATATATATATATATATACACATATATATATTAGATTTTGAGGGCTGTGCATGGTAGTTCTGCATGCCAGTAATGTCTCTGGTCTGTTAAATTTTACTGACCTGGGTCACCACACTGGATACATATTTGTCTTGACCGCAATGCAAAAGTACATAAAATATAGTGAGTACATCATGATAAAGGAAAAGAAAGAAAAAAAATGTAATTATCTTAATATTCATTCTAATATGAATACTCAGCAAAATATTGCAGTTACATATTATCCTGAAATCCTGCTTTTAATCTGCTAGGATAACTTCCTCTCCTAGCTTTAACAAAGTGTAAAGTACAGTTAATCTAACAATGTTAATATTTGATTGTTTTCCTGTATCACTTTTTACTTAATTAAATCATTATTAAGATATTAGTTTGATTAATAATATAGTTATTTTGTGATTTTGTTATAATGCTTCATTGAAGTGAGATTTGTTTTAAGTAAAACTAAACAAAATACAAGAATTATAAAGCTCTTTGATTCTTTAGTTTTGTGATGAAGATCATTCAGTAATGATGAAGGAGTTCATCCTTCAGATAATTATGGACATTTGTGATAGTGATTTATGTGTATTTCCTTTACATAAATATATAATTTTGTTGTTATTGAAAAGGCCAGTTAATCTGAGGTAATTTTAGCTGTTTACGCTAATTAACAAACTCTAAGAACATTTAAAGGTTAACATAAATCATTTGCTTGATTCCAATAGTTTGAGTTTATAACTGCGTACACTTTAGATTTTATTTCACTACGTAGAAATTGTTAAACATGTCGTCTGTTGCATTGTGGAATCGCTATGAAAATTTTACATTGGTTGCTGGTGCTGTAATGTTGTGCATGTGGGGAGCAGCGGACAGGTGGAGAACCTAAGGCTTCCAGTTCACAACCGTTTCCCTCAATTGACAGGCCTGCTCGTGACGCATTACCCGCCTTCTATCTCTTCCTGTCACATCTGAATTCTGCAGGGGTATTCCACCTGAGCCCTCATTCATCCGCTGCTGCTACTTTCAACAAAGCTATTTGCGCTCAGGGTTAGATGACCATGCAAAGGTTTTATGCATGATTTATCTGCGCTGAGTTCCACCATTTTAGACATGGGTCATCTGAAAAGGCCAGATTAAAAAGTGTTCCCGGGAGCACCACTTTCACACACTTGTCCTGCAGTCTTAAACGCTTAAAGGGGTCATCTGTAATCCATTACTCATACTGTATGAAGATATTTAAAAAAAGGTAAACTATTTCTTATTTACGGCCAGACTGGCTCAGCTCCCATTCAGAACATTGTCATTTTTGTGTCTGTTTATTAAAAATAGCACAGCAGAGCTGCTGGTGAATATTCAGATTTATTTGTTGTTGTAGATAAGCATGGCCATGCATTATGCAACGCTGCAACAACTACAACCTATTCAAATAACTCATCAATTTATAAAGAAGGGTTTCAATCAGCTGCAAGGTTACCGCACTCATCCCAACTAGGAGAGGGGCTTAGGCAGAAAGACGAAGAGATTCCTAATTCAGATGGTGTGCTTCCATGTAATCAATGTTGGTTTTCTGCTCGGTGGTAATGAAACAGAAAGCAAGGCAGGAGAATTCTATTGTTATGGCACAACAACAAGGTAAATCATGCACTTTACATGATTCAGTGATGAAGAAATAAAACATATAAAAGTATGGAAAGTAAAAACAGCAATTAAGAATAAAGCATGAAAGGCATAAAAATAATATTGCCAATGTTTATCTGCATAAAAAGATAACAGTGACAGACAAACATATTTCATTCTCATATTTTGAATACATTTGGGAAGATAAAAAAATATGTTTAATAGTTATGTTTCAATTTAATCTGTTGAAGGAACACCTTGGGGATTTTTTAGGACCTCGAATGGACAACTGACCTTCAGATAATTACTTATAGAACTCATACTAAACACAGCCTTGCAAAAGTATTAAAACACAATGACCACTTTCAAATTTTGTCACCTTGTAACAACAAATTTCAGTGAATTTCATGCAAAATACTAAAGTACTGTGTAATTTGGAAGTGGAACAGGTAAAAATCAATAGTTTTCATTTTATCTTACAACGTTTTGTTTTTTTTATAAAATTGAGCATGAAATTATAACAATACCTTTTTACTCTATTACCCCTAAACAAAACCCAGCGCAACCAAATGCCTTCAGAATTGTTTTTGGATGTGACAGCAGTAGCTGGTTCTAACTTAAGCCAGTCCTAACTCTCACCCTGGACTTAGAGTAAGAGTTAAAACCAACCAAGTGCGTGAAATAGTCGGTAGAGTGAGCGCCAGCATGCGGGAGAAGCTCTACAAAGTCTGTGAGTTTTTTTGATGTGCTAGCTAGTGCTACCTAGCGTTAGCTCCGTGAGGTCATATATACGACTTATGATTTGTAGACATTTTAGTTGCAAATTTTTACAATCAAATAAATCCCAAATCATTTTACAAACAAAGTCAAAATGCACATCATTAGTTCTCATTTAAATTGAGGTACATTTTATGTGTGATTCAGGAAGTGAGACAAAGCAGACCAGAAAATAACTTTTATTGCCCCATTGACTCCCATTTGTAAGTTTTTTTTTGTTTTTTTTTAGGGGACCCAGGGGCCGACAGGAAGGGGAGGGGTCTTAGGCTCCCCATTGTTGGATGGACATTTATCATGTCACTCATTGTGTTTTGAAATGCCCCAATTACATAAAACAATGAGTTTGGCATAACTTCCTTCCGGGCATCAGGCTTTTTAACTCTAAAACCATATCATTTTTCTTCCACTTAACAATTGTCCACTAATTCATCCTGTTCTATCATATAAAATACAATTAAACTTGTGATTGTAACAGGAGTTATAAATACTTTTGCAAGTTACTGTAGTTGTTTACCCAATTGTTTTCATAGCATCTGGAAAATCTAAGAAAGATTATTTAAGGCAAGTGAAGTCTTATACCATCTCCCAAGTCTTATTTTAAAGCATCCTCGTATCCAACAGTTTTTAAGTTAAGCAAAAATCCACAAATGTTGAGAACATATTTTGCTGGTGTTGGAAAGAATGGAAGTTGCTCACTGCATGATTAACTTCAGCTTAGATGTTCCCAGCACTGAAGCATTTTCATGTCATCCGTGATTTCATGCTGCAGCCTCACAGCACCGGTGGCTCCTCTCATTACAGTGGATATATCGTTAATTCGGATGATAAGCGTGGACATTTATTTTACTTTATCACCACATTGTGCATGCCAGTTCTCTTTGGAAAAGCCTTAAAATAAACTAATATTTTATAATAGGAGAATAATCTCACACTAAAATATTTAGAATAAATGCATTGTTTAATTTGAGAACCTTTACATAGTGTAGGAATTTAATGCAAGCTTAAGTGATACTTATTTTTAACAGAATCTCTGGTTACACAATTATTGGCACCAATCGCAATAATTGAAAAATAAAAGTTAGAATGAACTAATTTTCAAATAGTGATGCATTGAAACCTATATCACGATGCTGATTGATTGATTGATTGATTGATTGATTGATCGATTGATGTAGTGTAGTTTTATCTTACTTTCTTCATTGAAAGAAGGGGCCTAACTGCAGAAAGGATTTTCTCTTTGGGATTATTAAAGATCGTTATGAACCAAACAAAACTAAATGGATCTTAAAGTAATCAGTTTGTAATTTTTCTTTTTTTTAAGTTGATCAGAGATTCTTGGCATATTTAATTATTCATGATTTTCTGGCTATAAATATGCTGTGTCACAGAGGCCCAATTCCCTTAGCCACTAGCGTCCTGGCTGTACAAAGACCCTTTTTTTTACCATCACACATAGGGAGGTGGATGGTGGAGGTAAAAAAAAAAAATTCAGAGTTCCCTATTAGTAAACTGCAGCAAAGTCTAGCATCATGGGGTCACCAAGTCTCAAAAAACATTAGATGCTAACTACTTACAAAACTGTTTGAGTGGTTTAATGATACTGAGACTCAACTGTAATCATGCACTTAGATTACACTAAGACTGAGCCTTTCTGCAACAAACACTCTATGTGGGTTTGGTGTAAAATTATGTAAGGTTTAAAATTATGAATTTGTGAGAAAAGTTCCTAATATTTACTGAAAAGTATGATGTAGCATATGTTATGCTGTGGAGCTGTTGACTGTGACATACTAGGACATAATATAATTAGAACATTTCAGCAAATTTAGAAGGGGCCTGCCACATAGTGTTTATCAGTCTGATCCCAATTAGAGGTTCTATTGCCAAAGCAGGTTCAGAAAGAGTAATGGATTGAACTTTGAAGCTTAAGGAGTTAATAAAGCAAATAGTTACAAGTAGTTATAAGTTAGGTGGTTATAAATATTGTAAACTAGCTTGTTGGTTTACTGGATTTCAATAATTGGATCATATTAGATGAAAAAAAAAATTATTGTTCGACACGGCTTTGTTCAGTCATTGATATTTGGCTTGAAATGCTGAGTTACCTTGCTTTCTGAGTGGTTTGACAAAAGCGTTTGCTGTTTTTACAACTATAATTGTATCCTTGATTTAGATTGGAATCTCAAGTGTATATTATGTATATAATTATAGAAATGGTGTCACAAAAAAGGCAGATTTAAGCCAGAAGTATGTGACATATCGCCAATACGATGTAAGAACGCTAAGTGGTTAAATAAATAAAAATTTATACTGGGGCCTCTCAAGAGAAGTCACAGCCCCCCTTCAGCTAAATTCCTCTGGTGCCTGGTCTGCTTCAGATAGAGGCTTCTTCATATTTACTGCAAATACAGCAGAGCCTTTCTGCCTACAGCTATAACCATCTGTAAAAACTGAAGAAGATAGTGAAAGTTTTTGCAACACATTGTTTCTCTTTGGGATTAATAATGTATTTTTCAACTGAGTTTGAAGGAAAGCACGTAATGGTGTTTAATTGAAAAAATATGTTTCTTAGTGATACCATTCGAGTTTTGCCAGCTTGAAAATCCCAACTTCTTTCTAATATACTTGTGTTTAACTAGACAAAATGCATGCCACTGGTTTAAATAGAAAAATGTCAGAGAGTAACTGATGATACATCCTGGCAGAGAAATTGTAGAATAAGTTGTTGAAAATTTTCCTCACAAAAATGTGTTTAAGTATTTTCATTCAGGCTCTTTCATCCTCATTAGGCAGCAGCTTCTGAGGAATCTATCAAAGCGTAGTTGTGTCTGGCTCCACAGGAGCAATAGACAACCCTCATTAGACAGACGGTGTTGCCAGAGGGGACCGTGGTATCTGGGGTAAAGTGTCAGTGACTTGCTTGCATCCCATTCACGGGAACAGATGTCAAGAGGCATTGAGATCACCTTATCATTCCACATGAGGTTTCCATCATCATACTAAACAGTTTTATGATAACTATCCAAAGAAAGAAGTAACCAAGAGTGCCTTTTTGGCTTATTGGTTCAGTCATATTTTGTATGTATGTTGCATTCTGGGTCATTAGCAGAGTCGAAAAAAAGGGTGTCAGCTTGGTTCTAAATGATGTTTTCCTGTTTATGTTGGTTGTTTTGCTGAGCTAGGTCATTAAAAAGTGAGATGAGAAGTTTCCTACTGAACCTTATTTATCAGGGATTAACTGATCGTTTTAGCAAAAGTTGCTCAAAGAAAAATCTAATTTAATTGTTAGAGGTGCACCACGCACTGTATAATTGGTTCCCTCACCACATTTCCTGTTTCATCACCTCCTCCTTTTCTCCCTTCTTTGTCACATCCTCTATCACTCACTCTACTTTGTTAATGTTTCCCCATTTGATCCCTTGCTTGTTCATCAGCGATCTTTCTCTTTGTCCTTCGCTCCAACTTTGTTTAATCATTCACATACACAGGGAGAGCTTTGGTGTTATTACAGCTATTCAGGGATCACGTAAAGGGATTTGTTCTATAATAAAAATCTCTTTGGTGAAGAAAAATAAATCACATTTTCTTTTATCTTCCAAAAAATAGCTTGTGTATTACAAAAAAATTACTTGAAGTGTTGAGAATAAACCTATTTGGCTGAAGATTTTATTACAAAGAATGTATGCAAAAAAAGCTATCAGAAATAGAGAGGGTTATTTATAATGATTCTTACTTGCATAATCCAAAATTATTAAAGCATTAACACTGCTCTAAAACCTGCTAATAACCTTAACATAATTCTATATAAGGTGATAAATTATTATTTTAACTGTCATTATTATTATTTTCAAGCTTTAACCACTTTCATCACATTATGTCAGGTTGTCGACGAGTGCGCATGCGTCGGCGTCCTGATGCCTCCTGCTAACTCCGGCTCGTTACCACGGTTTTAACTAGTATTAAATTATTTTTTAACTGTTTGTTTTTCGTTTTTTAATAATTTCTTTTGACTAGTTTTAACCGTTTTTAACTTTTAGCGACATATCTTTTATCGGACGCGTTTTTAATCAGAGCACGGACCGCTGTTACTTCCGCCATGCCTCCACTCACCTGTAGCTCCGGGTGTGATGGTTGTGCCAGGCTAACCAAGAAAATCCAGGAACTGGAGCAGAGGATCACCAATTTACACCTGATCCAGGACCACGAGCGCGACGTGGACATCATCTTTGGCCGAACTTTCGCTGCTGCCACCAGCGCCCAGCTGGCCGACACAATCCCCTGCCAGCCCGGTGAAGCTGCGGAGGGGGAATCCATCGCTGGGTCTCCAGGCGGACTCGGACAGACGAACGCCGGCGGAGGTACAACATCTACGGCAGAAGAGGAGTGCTGGATCCAGCAGGGGGCTAAGCCAAAAGCCCCCCTCAGCTCCACTCCGGTGCCCCAGGGTGTGTGGTCGACGGTCGGGCCTGGCCGCAGTGGGGGCGCCCGGAGCGGCTTTCACCGTTCTCCTCCACCCGGCCTTCCGCTGTCGAACCGCTTCGGTGCCCTGGGGGACGACTTCCCTCCTCTGACCGTCCCTCCGACCGTGCCGAAGACCAGCAGCTCCGCAGGACCGCAGCCCATCCCCTCCCAGCAGCCAGAGCAGCAGTCAGACTCCGGTATCCACCCACGTCGCGCCAGACCCAGGACTACAGCCGGGACCCGCCGAGGAGTGCTTCCCTACAACCCGAATCCACGGAATGAGCCCTCGGCGCCCTCTAAACATCGCTGCAGTCCTGTGGAAGCCAAGCTGCCCAACATCCAGCAGGTCCTGGATAACGAGAGGTCTTCTGCCCAGCAGCCAGCACACCATCCACCCAACACTCTCATCATTGGAGATTCTATTATCCGGCATGTTAGGATGAGAGGAGCTGTCACCCTTTGTTTTCCTGGAGCTACAGTAAAGGATATATCTGAACAGATTCTGGACTCCATCCAACGTTTCCCTACTGTGAGTAAAGTTATAATTCATGCTGGAACCAATGACATCCGTAAACTGATCCGCAGTCGGAGCTTTTAAAGCAGGATTTTATTCATCTTTTTAATTTTTTAAAAGACAAGCCCCTATCTGTTTTTATTTCTGGCCCCACTCCAACCATCAGCAGAGGAATAAATCGCTTCAGCAGGTTACTCTCTCTCAACACTTGGCTTTCCTCTGTTACCGTGATGCACAACATTGGTTTTATAGACAATTTTAACATTTTCTGGGGTAGGAGTCAATTATTTGGGGCAGATGGACTACATCTTAACAGACAAGGTACCCGCATGCTGGCATTAAGCCTGGCATACCCTCGCCCACCCCTGTCCCCTGCACCGGCTCCAGCTGCTCCTGTCCTCTCTGCCCCATCCACAACATCCTGATGTGCAGCTGGTCCTTGTTCCTATGAACTCAATCCTGATTTGAACAGTAACTCACATATCGGACTTGGACCTTAGCCTACTTCATTCATACCTGTTATTGTCAGCAGAGAGCGGAGAAATAATCATAAACTAAGAAAATGCAACCCAAATAATCTTAAACAGTTACTAAAAATCCCACCTACAGTAAATCATACAGTCACTCCATCCCCAACCACTATTAATATGGCTCTTTTAAATGTTCGCTCTCTGCTGAATAAAACCTTTATAATAAAGGACTTGATTTTAGATAATAACCTTCAGTGTTTATTTTTAACAGAGACATGGCTGAGTGCAGATGCCCCTGCTGTTCTTACAGAGGCCTCTCCACCTAATTATAACTTTTCTTATTCTACGAGGAGTAGCCAGAGGGGAGGCGGAACTGCTTTTATTAGTTCATCAACTCTTTCCGCCAAACCTGTTTTATTTAATAATTTTACTACGTTTGAATACACTGCCTCTGTTTTTAGCACTCCTCAGATTTTATGTGTCACAGTTTATAGGCCTCCGAAAAGGCTGAGCCCCCTCCGGATTACCAAGTTTCTTGCCCTATCTCTAAGGGAGAACCCAGCCACCCTGCGGGGGAAACTCATTTCAGCCTCCTGTATCCGTGATCTTATTCTTTCGGTCACCACCAGGAGTTCGTGACCATAGATGAGGGTAGGGACGTAGATCGACCGGTAAATCGAGAGCTTGGCCTCTCGGCTCAGCTCTCTCTTCACCACGACAGACCGGTACAGCGTCCGCGTACCTGCAGACGCCTTACCAATCCGTCTTTCGATCTCCCGCCCTGACGTGGCTCTTCCCTGGGCTGCAACCTTATGGCATTGGAGGGTTTTCAGAGTCCTAGTGATCATAGGAGCTAAGTTGTCAGGGGCTTTATGGCCCCGGTAGGGTCACCCATGGCAAACTGGTCCTAGGTGAGGGATCAGACGAAGCGAAGCCTGAAGACCCCTATGATGAGAGGAAACGTTGGACTCAGTGTTCCGTTTCAAATTATTATTATTATTCAAAGTATTTTGGAAGAAAATGTATGTTTTAAGTAAAATGTACTAAAAAAGAATAAAAAATAATCAAGAAACATGTAGACAGTACTCTTAGTTATACAGTTTATTTACAAAAAAAGTTGATTTGGGTTAGGTTACACTTTAAATTAAACGTTTTACTGACAAAAATTTGGTTATATGGTTGAGTTCCTCCATAGACAGCATGAAGGATTAGTTTATGAAGTCATATATAATAATTATAGAATTTTGACCCTGAAGTGAACAGTTCAATAAGACTTTACATTTATTTCAGACACAATATACATAAGCAGGTAAAATTGTAACTTAATTGGTTTATTTGTGGAGAAAAACAAAAATGCTTTGTTCTTTGAACGTGTTCATGACATTTACATTTTTATCACACATTTTGCAACCCCCCCACCCCCGAAAAAAACATAATTCAGTTCATGTTATGCTCTGAAAGAGAGAAGGAAGCTGTTTACAGGGACATTTGCGAATGCTGAACCAATTTGTTTGTTTGTTCGACAAACATGACAGTTAAACACAATAATCAATTGAAACCAAAATACATTTTGATGTTTTGAGTTATGTAAAACCCGTTTTGTTTCCATGGCAACATTTTGAATACTCTGTGCTCTAACCTCTTTACGGATATCAGTGATGAGGGTATGGAGGTGTTCTACATCAACAACCCAAGCTCAAATGTTACACAGACAGGACGCTGCACTGAAACACTCAGCACCGGTGGCGTAAAGAAATAAGGTTTCAGGCTGCAGAGCTGTCAGCTCCACAGGATCATTTCTATTCAGTCTACCTCAGCTGTTGTTTGGACAGCATTTGCATTTGAGTAGCTTTTGGCACATTTATAGCATGTAGGTGTCTGAGTGGAATATCCTGGAACTTATTTTCTATGGATATTTACTTCCTACTGTTGGCAGTATGTCATGTTCCTCTCTTTCGGTTAGAAAGCGGAGGTAAACTGTACCGGTCACTCAATTTAAAGAAGCTTAAAGCATTTTACACACAGTATAGAAATGTAAAATTCTAAGTCTCAAAAAAGAAAATAACAATTTAACCCAACAGGCATGCTCGGGATTTTAGTCTAAATAACTCTATTCTTAGTGACAGGGTTTTGCAGCAGAGCTGAATGCACCAAGAAAATCAGTGAACATTGTATTTGTATATCACTGAGAGGTGGCATAGAAAAGTTTGCTGCATTAATAATCTCCAGGGACAAAGAACAGTAAAAAAAGACTTCTAGTGCATAAAGTTTTTTTAGTTTTTTATTGTGTGCTGCTGCTTCAGTTTTCTGTGAGACCGTGAGCAGCTGATATGAAGCGTAAGATAGCACCAAGAGACATGCTCAACCAGCATTCAGTTAATGGGTCAAACACAAAGGGCATCTGACACGGCCTAGGCAGCTAGAAGTGTACTGAAAACTAAAGAGGGAAAGATTACATGAGGGCCATATAATAATAACCATCATTGCAGTAATCTGCATGGGGAGTTGACAAAAGAATCAGCTTTTAAAAATTTGCACAAAAAATGTAAATACTGTAATCTTGGACTGTCATGTTTTTGTAAATACATTTTTTGGCAATATAGAATAATTCTAGCTCAATTGTTCATTGTCTCACGACTTTTTAATGGTTCATTTTCTTCAATGTGCTTTTTCTTCCTGAAAAGTCATTTGAAAATAATAACGTTAACCTACCGTATTTAATCTTTTAACCTTCTTTAACATGTTTATTACGTTCTGATACTGCTGCAATGCCATCAGAGTCCAACTTTGTCTGGATAATTTATTGTTTGAAGTTATGCAGAATATTTTGCATAGTTGTCTAACATCTTTTTTTTATTTATTAAGGACCACACTTACAGAGATATAAATTACTAGATACTAATCAAACCAAAACCCGATTATATTGATCAAGACCTTTGTTATTTAGCTGAAATAATATAATCCCTGTCTAATGTTAGTGTTAAACAGGCTCAAACTGACTTAAGGAATATTATATTGCTATCAGAACTTTCCAATAGTTATTAATTATTATTAATTATTACAAAATACACTTGACATTGTATAATAATCAATCCATGTATGTTTCAATTCTTTGTTTTTAGGGCAAATCAGACATCGGCCTACATAAAAATCAAAGTGTTTATTTATTAAAATTAAAAGTTTGAATTTTTGGAGGGATATTATTACTAAGGCAGGCGATTATGGTGAAAGAGCGTAGCCGGTGTATCTAGGAGTGAGCGCGTACAGGGAGTTAGGGTATTTGATGGAGTATTAAAAAATACCCATGGACTGGCAACCTGTCCAGGGTGTACCCCGCCTATCGCTCGTTGTCAGCTGGAGATAGGCACCAGCCCCCCAACGATCCCTTGAGGATTAAGCGGTTTAAAAGATGGATAGATGGATAAGATGGATATTAAGAAGTAGGCTAATTAGACCTGATTTACAGTAACCAACATGGGTGGAGCAAGACAATGTTTAATTGTAAACAGGATTAGGAGTTTAGTTGAAACAAGACAAGGGAGTGCATGATGGATGGTGGCCTCGATTTTTGGAGGGGAGTTGAAGACAAAAAGGGGGGTCTTTCAAAGTTTGAGCAAAGTTTAGATGCTATATTTGGGTCTTTGGGCTGAAAATAAGCTCCCTTTAACAAATGATTGGTAGCTTGATTCTGATCTACAACTGTTCGCAAACAGTTTGGTGTGCTTCAGTGATGACGAGCTGCGGGTAAGGCGGTACACGTAGTTGTTGCGCACGTTCATCTTATCAAGTTTCATATATGCCTTTCTACGTTGGTCATGCAGACACAGGTGCAGCTCAAGTCTCCATCCTGAGGTAGAGGAAAAGGACAGGATCAGTATCCCAACTGGAGCAGTGCTTTCCATGCGGCGCATACCATAATGCAAAAGAGGAGTGTCGATGCCTGACAGCCCTGAGCAAAATATGCATTTCACAAACCAGATGCAGCAAATCGTCACCCTCTGTCTGTCAATAAGGTCCCTGTTGTCCCAGCATTTTTTTAATGTAAACAAAATTACAGGTAAAAAGTGATTGTGGTTGCAACAACAAAAGTTAATGTTAAGCCGTGAGGATGCCAGTTTTGTAGCGGTGACCAGTCAGCATCATGTCCGGCGACGAATCTTACAGGGTAAGGGCTGTTTTGTACTAATAATTTTAAAATACTAAACGAAATATAATTATAACAATATAAATATATATAAACAAATAAATAAATAAATAATAATATAATAAATAATAAAATAAATATAAACAATAAAAATATAGGACTATTCTCCGATAGAACAATAATATGCACAAGTCTCCGTACAATTCACGGTAATGATCAGATTATAATTAAACTTCACAGCTACAGTAGGTAGTAATTTTGGGAGTTTGTTTCTATGTAGTAGGAAGATTCTAACACCTCCGTTAAAAAGTTCTCTATGACGCACTTTGAGTTGGGCAGTACACAGATGAATACGGATTTTCTAATCTAGTATTATATTCAGCCTTTCTCAAGAATACCAAATAAATAAATACAAGATATTTTTTTTATATACTATGTATTTAAAGCTATTAAATAAACTAAAACTGTGTAAATTGAGGAAGACGTTCGTAACTTACCTGATATAACATGGTCCCGTGTTAATGTTAGTGTTAAACAGCATAAAACTGACTTAAGGAATGTTATATTGCTGTTAACCATGTTTTTCTCTATCTGAGTAAAAACAGAAAAAGGCCAGGTTTTTTGATATATTTAAATGTGAGTTGCTGTCTATTAGTGTCAGAGCTGCAAAAGACTGTTGAGCTGTTCACCTTACAAATCAATAAGTGGCCATTTTACTAGAAATTAATACTTAACTTTGGCCTGATGAACAAGTAATTCACCATTGACTGATGGATAATGCACTGTGTTGCAGTAATACTGGAATTATTTTACTGTCTCTTCTTTGTCTGCCTCATCTGAAGTATGAGATTTTGTGCTTCAGAACCTTTAAAGGCTGTAATTATGTGGCAAAACGGCATGTGAGCAAAGGAATAATAAGACCACTTGCAGGCTTTGGGTAGTAGAAAAGGTTTCTTCATTTATTTGGCCCTTCTGCTCACAAACACTTTGGCTTCTGGGATACCACCCTACAAGGACTCTCAGACAAAAAAACAAAAAACAAAAAAACCCACTGTTGTGTAGCACCTCCTACATATACACACACAAGACACCACCCTCTGTTCAGGTAGCCAATCAGAGCAAACTTCTGAAAAAGTACAAATTAACAAAATTATTAACAGAACATGATTGTTTCAAAATATTTGAATGCCAAATTATGTAGCTAATAATGTAACAATTCAAACTCAAATGAAAAAACACAAATACATTTATACAATCCCCAATATTCACCTTTCTGCCTCTAAAATCACTTCCACTCAATTATTCAATCAAGAGAACCACACCCACCCTACAAGAGAGCTTTATAGTAGGCAGACCTCCTTTAGCAGTGACCAGAATCTTCAAAATAAAGACTTTGAAAGGGAATGTTTTAGTTTAACCAAAATCAGAAAACAAAAACCCAGATAAGTACAATAAATCACTCTTCTACACAAGAGGTAACACAGATCAAAAGAGAGCTAGAGCTTTCTAACAAATTAGGTCACTGTTTTGCATAAAGTGTCACCATGAGGAAGAATGACACCGTTTCTGTCTCTTTACTGTCAACATAAACACATCATGGAGCAGAGAGAGAGCCAAGAAACATAAACAAGATCAGTGCTGTAGACAAGTATTCATATACAATTAAAAGTCATACAGTGCATATAACGAATATATATCAGATTGGGCAAATCCAGTCTAGCACTGCATCGCAAACATGTTATATTTACTTGTGTGTCAATAAATAAAATATGGACATATTTATACAAATGTAAGTAACCAGTGACTTATTGAGATTTGGTAATAAATATCTGACAACTGTAAGACACTTTGAAGTATTTCTGTTTATACAAGGTATGAAAAGCAGCTAAAATTGTTCAAAGAACCCCAAAATAGTTAATCATAAGATATAAATATGCTCAAAGTTATCATAAAAAGGATTCTGGTTTTGCTCGGTGGATTCATTAGCAAGCTATGACTTGCCTTCTTTATTCAGCCCGGAAATAATGAGACGCATTCATCGACATTCGTACAAAAGTAATCATATACATGTCTGAGAAGTTTGATTAATTATACCCAGCTATGAGATGAGGGAGAGAGAGGCGTTGTTGAGGTTATCTCGTTGTTGAGGTGTACTTAAATACAGCGCACATACCTGGAGCATCAATAATCGCTTAATCAGGTTGTCAAACAATAAAATAGTGTATTTTGTCACCAAATTAGAATTCAACGTTACTCTGACATCCAATTATAGGACTGTAATGAGTCCACCAAAATGAAAAGACTTTGGGGTTTTTGCTGCAGTTCACATTCATGACTCACAGGCCAAATGGCAGGAATGTCCAGGGACAGTCTACGAGGGCTAGTGTGCTGAAGAAAGAAAGAAAGAAAGAAAGAAAGAAAGAAAGAAAGAAAGAAAGAAAGAAAGAAAGATAAAGAAAGAAAGAAAGAAAAAGACTTTCAGCTAATCTAATTCTACTTTGGAACAAAAACTGGCTCTTGAATATAAGATACTTAGACAGCTTAACTGAAATAAAAAATTACCTGTCTGTATATCTTGTTTCACAACCAAAATGACCACTTTTTGTCTGACACTTGCTTATGTTGTGTTAGTCTACATTAATGTTTACAAATACTGTATGATCTTTTCTTTTTTACTTGATCTTTTCCTGTTTTTCTATTCATATCTAGCTGCATATATTCTCCTTGGTGTGTGTGGTTATTTCTGGGGTATGTAACTCCCTGGTGACTTCCTGACACAGGTGTTATCCATCATCACATCCCCATGCAGTACTTCCTTCAGCATTTACTTCCTTTCTTGCCAGGTCTCTGTGTTCAGTTCAACTGTCAGCACTCCAATCTTGACCTCACCCCATTGTCAAGGTTTTATATATATACACAAAAACGGGGGCGTAGGTATAGAGAATAACCGGTACAAGCGCTCATTCCTTCCTTCTCATAATGCTGTCTATGAATGTTGTCTTTTGAGTGTGTGTGTGTGTGTGTGTGTGTGGGTTGTGTGGTGTAACCTCCCTCCCTTTCTGTCAAAGCAAATCTCTCCCATGTGAGACAAATAAAGGGACTTTTAGTTTTTATTTTATATATTAGTGTGAATCCAGCTGATAACTTTATGTTTTAATTGTCAAGGGATCTAAAAAAGTTACAATTGGATCACAAAATTGGGGGATGATTGAAATGGCTTGGTGGAGGTCTGTACTCTCCAAATGTTTTTCTAGTTCAATCTGTTACCGTCCAATTTTTTTTTGGCAGTCTGAATTGTAGCCTCAGACTACAGCTTTTAGCTAACAGGAGTGGTCATTTGCTGCTGCCGCACATCTGCTTCAAGACTTCACTATCTGTATGTTCGAGAAAGTATATTTTTCATACCTTTTTTGTAATGAGTGGGACAAAATCAAAGAAATTCCCGTTGTTCCTCATTCTGATGCTCAATTTGAATTTTAGGAAGACAATTTCACCATGTTTACACGTCTAAATGCTTTGTTTGGTGTTGTTTGATTTACTTATTTTTTATTCGTGATAACAGCAATTGAATAAGCGTGCATATCTAAGAGTACATTAGTTGTGCCACAACAGCGCAGAATGGTTCAGAAAAAAGACACTAAACCAAAACGGAAAGGAATTACCTGTAAGTTCCCTCTTGGCAAAACTGTCTGCTTGTTTGCATGTAGAGCTAAAAAGTCTGCTGAGTTCAACTGCCCTCAGTTGATTCTTTGTAGAATCATATTTCATTATCATAGTGTCAATTTATCTCAACATCTGTAGGCGTTTTCAAAAGACACCGTGCTGGCATATTAGGGTAATGATTATTTCTACTAAATGCATTTTATTGTGTATGTGCTCCGCTTTTTATGTTGTGCTATGTTCAGTGGGTTGGGCAACTTTTTGGTTGCTGAAGGCGCTATATGAATAAAGTATGATGATGATAATTATGATATTTTCAGCACATTGTGTCTTTTGAATGCGCGGTGGTGGCGTGAGGACTCTGGATTCATGAATGAAAATCAGGCCTTGCCGCAACAGAGGTTGTCATGTTGTTATGATGATTTGTGGAATGTGCACTTAGCCACGACCGAAAATAGGATTTAAAAAGCAAGTAAACATTATAGAAAATGCTTGCTAGCACTTCATTGCCAGCGCAGGTTGACCATTTACGACCAAAAAGCTAATTAATACCAGCATTTTCTTTAGAGACAGGCTACTGACCCAAGCTACTGGGGTACCCATTCAGGTATGGCACCCACCCAAAAAGGATCACAACCCTGCTGTAAACCAAGAATACATTGGACTGTGGACATAAGATTTGTTGTAGACTACCAATGTCATTGAAGTACAGTAATTTGATCAATGTGACGTAAAAAGTTTATATTCAAGATGGTTTGATTCTGTAAATTTGCCAAAAGAGACTGATTTGGAGTATGTAGCGCCAAGTATGTAATGTACCGTCAGCAAGATATAAATAACAAATTAAAATAAATTTTACTGAGCTTCCCCAGAAAGAGCCACAGCCCCCTCACCCCCCCCCCAAATAAATGTATCTGGTGATTGGTCTGCACTGACCCTTCCAGTTTAAGATTGTACACCACTTGGAGTTTGTCTAACACTAAGGACCCTTATTGAAATACAAAGATGTTTGTGATTTTTACAAAATGGAGGGAAACAAGTTTGACTATTTTCTTAAAGTAGAATAGATAGCAAATAAGTGGTAAACGAGCTGGATTTCCATTTTAATTCACTACAGCCTAAAAATAAAAAAAATTGAGGGTGACAGCTGTAACAATCTCCTTAGATAATAAATACATGTTGTATGCAACTCACAGTTTCAGTAACCTTCCTAATGATGAAGAAATAGGGGGAAAGAGACGTGTAGGCATTATAATTCTTTAGGGGAGATTTAAAAAATACATGGATTTACTCTGACCTCTACAATACTTTGCACTTTAAACATATTTATATAACCCAATGTCCTTCTCACATAACATCTTGATAAGTAAGCAAAAGAAGGAGAAAGAGGCATTTTCAGGCTGATTATGATAGAAACATGTTCATCACATTTCAGTTTTAATTGGATTGTTTTCAAACTGACAAACATTTTTTTATCATCTGGTGATTAAACTCTGATCGTACACAATCATCATGAGCATACTTGGATTAAGAGAAGCTTCTGGGAGTGACAGACTTGGCTTCAGTTATTTAGAGATGACTGTACAAAGCTTTGTGAATTATATCCCTGTTGATGTGAGTAATGATCACACATTACTCATCTTTATCAGCATGAGGCCACAATCCAAAAAAGGCACAAATAGGATTGGCAAACCTCACATGTCATCTATTATAATTACACTGATTCATGAGAACAGCCAGACTATCTGAGAAATAACCAAAACAATCGACCAGTATATGCCGACACTAGTGTGGAGAAACAAAGAAAGAGATTTGTTATTGATTAGATGGGACTAAAAACACCAGCACCAATTGTTTGGCTATAGGTGTGAAGGTGACCTTGCCCAAGACACATTTGAAGTTTGACTTTTGGCTTTGATCAGATAGATCAGAATATTTTTTTTTTTTTGGAGTGTGCCCCTCAACATATTTCTGTGACCTTTAACATCAACATTTAACAATAAGAATTTAGCTAAATAAAATGATCCGGCTGCTGTCAGTCACACAATGGCTCAGCATGCCTCTGCCTCCACTCCTCAGCTGCTTAGCTTTATGACTGAGGTTTTTTTTTTTTTTTTTTTGGGGGGGGGGGGGGGTTGAACTGGGCCATCCAACTGTCAAATTATGGACAAGAAAATAATCTAATGGTAATTTTTTTCCTAATATGTACATTTTTTAGCCAATGTAATGTATTTCAATTTTTTTTTTTCAAAACACATTTATTTTTAAAGGATGCTTTCCAGTCGAATGAGTACATCTGCCAATCAGGGTCAGAGGGCGGGACCTAAGATTAGTTTGTTTTCACCCACAATTTCACCCTCACATTATATATTTGTTTATTAATTCAGACATATTTCACAAGGTTTTATTTATTTAATTAATTTTGATCACTTTGGTGTTCTATAATGGAAAGCCAGCCGTACCACAATTCGATAAATCAAAAATGTATATTTATACATGTGAAAATGCCAATAAAATATATCAAATATAAATATGTATTATATACATTTTTATTAGTTTTATTAATATTTACCTCATTGCTATGTGCTGAAGATATCAAATATATTTGATCTTTTGACTTAAAAAATCAAATCCCTCAGATTAGCTAACACTATTATTGAAAAGTACAGTTTGCCACTGTTTTGATCTCGTATTCCGACCCTAAATAAAAATGTTCATGATAGTAGTTTCCATTCACTTACATATGTTATTCTAAGCTAGAATAGCTCCTAGTAGCTAGGAGACAGGTTAATGTTAGTAGCTATGCTGCTTTAGGCTAGGCTGTTGGAGGACATTATTAGGGTCTGTTCCTACTTTCTCTCCTACTTCTCCCCAACTGCATGATGTGCTGTCAATTCAAGCACTAACCTGTTTTCTATTATAGTAGGTGCTCCGGATTAGCCCTGCTTGACGACCCTGACTAAGATGGCATTGCAGTGACGGAAAATTCTCCACGTCCTGCAACAAACTTCTGCATCAGTTCTATTGCTCTTTCTGTGTCTCTGTTATGTATTCTCCAAGCCACAGACGGTCGCGGCAGATAACCGCTTGTGCTGAGCCTGGTTCTGCCGGAGGTTTCTTCCTGTTAAAAGGGAGTTTTTCCTTCCCACTGTCGCTGCATGCTTGCTCAGTATGAGGGATTGCTGAGAATTCCACGACGCAATCTTCTGTGGTTCTGTAATTTCTACACTAAACATTGTATTGTAATAACTCTTTTTGTAAAGTGCCTTGAGATGACATCTGTTGTGAAATGGCGCTATATAAATAAACTGAATTGAATTGAATTAAGCTAAAACAAACAGACTGCTGCTAGATATGATAATTACTGGGCTGGGGTGGGCTTTTTATCACCTATGTAACTCTGAGGAATATTGCAACAGAAACGTTTTTACTTAGGGATGGAAAATCCCTTTAAAGCTGCACCTGAGTTGCTGTGGAGGTTAACCAGTCAGAGATGAGTGTTTATTTAGTGAGGCACAGCTTCAAGATTAATAATTCCATAATTTACTTTATAAAATTTTATTAATCAGCTACCAGCTATCCTATGATCTTTTTATTATTTGTGTTTCTTTGACACATCCCAGCAGCAGCATCTCAAAAGCAATATCCTTCAGATAAAAAACAGGGTGCTTTGGCTTTGCATTGTCCTCTACTAATGAGGTATGTTGTGATACTCTATCATTCTATTGATGGATATTAGTTGTTGCTATTCAGGATGATACACTATGTTATGTTGTAAACAGTTTTAAAATCTTGCTCTATGTGCCCCTTTTTTTAACTCTGAGCATCTGTTCAGTCGCACCTGTAAGGGCCAGGTCCCGGCACTAACAACATTTTCAAAAGAGCAACTCAATCACAGGGAATGTATGTAAAAGAACAAATAAAATGTGATCGAGTTTCAGGCAAAATGCAAAGAGCGTATAATTCCATAAATTTATCTGCATCAAAGAAGGATCTCAGGAGTTTGTATCTCTTGCAGCAAATAAATTCAATAAGAATTTATTTGTACTGCTCTTATTTTAAGATGTCCTAATCAGTTATCTCAAAAAAGTCGTAAGCCTGGAGCTCAGAGATAAAAATCTTTTTCTCTATTACAGTTTTTTAAGCAACACGGCTTGATGTATCTAATGTTTAAGAGGTCTTGCAAATGAAAATATACATATGGTTTATCACTTAAATGCAATATGGCGCGCATGACTCTGTTTTATTGCTTGGATCAAGTCTAAAATGCATTGCCTTGCGCTGCTCATCCATCATGTATGCACCATCTGCCTGGGGATTCATTGTACTTTTTTCCCTTCCCTCCTCAAATCCTTTGTCTCTTCCTCTTCTGCTGTCTGTCTCTCTCTAACCGAGATGCTGTGGTTTTGTTATCAGCATTCTGGCAATGATCAGGTGACAGGGCTTTAAACCATGTCAGATTAACAAGTCTGCCATTTTATCCATAAATGTGGGAGACTACAAAGCCCTGTCAAGTACCAGGGAGGTGCAGTGTGTAATCTCTCTGAACAAACTCTACCTCAGGACACATCAGCTGTTTTTTTTTTGTTTTGTTTTTTTTCTGTGTAACGCTGCAAATAAGGGAGAGAAAAACTATAGTCATATTTAGCTGATGTGGTTTTCAACAGGCCCAAACACTGCAATAAGTCATGCTGAGAGAGAGAGTGAGAGGACAAATTTAGATTTGACTACTGCGTTGCACAATGTTTTCTTTTTTTTCATTTGTCTCTGCCTCAGTCAGACTTAGGCAAATTATTGAGGCTAATCGGTTGTACCACACTGAAAATGATTTCTTCACAACTTTTTTTCAAGTTAACACGCATCCCTTTTGATGGGAGTCCATTTCCAGAGAGATTTCTGCACTTGATGCTTTCTTGAACATATGAAACTCACTGCATGGTTATTTCCTTTAAAAAACATGGTCCAATCAAAGTCAAAGAAGGGGAACAGAAGAACATTGAGAGAGTCTTAAAGCAGGAGAAATGCTTCTACTCATGGCTCCAAAAAAAAAATCATAAATTGTCTCATTAAGGCTCAGTCAGTGACCTATTTTTGTGCAGCCACTTATACAATGTCTCCCTATTGCATCTTTTTATTTTTATTTTAAGTGGATCAAGATGTCCGGGTAAAAAATGAAAACAACCAAGCAAAGTTAGTGCGTTGCACATAAGGCACAATGTTTGCTCGCCTTGTCTAATTGATGATTAATACATGTGCTGGGTTGTCATTATCTATTTAACACAAACCAGGAAGTCGATGACATAAATGGAAAGATATGCGGAGAACTATAGAGGTAGCTTCATTATGGCGATATTTATGCCCCTGCAATTGTGTCTCATGAAGAACTTTTGAGATCTGTGATCAGTGGCTTGTACAAAAATCAAAAACCCCAACAGAGGGCAAGACCGTCTTTGCGAGCACGTCGACAGAATGACTGTGACTGATTACTTCTCGGATCATAAGCATCCATGATAGCGGAAAAACTGGCAACCCTCAGAGCAATCTGCTGCTGAACATTTGCCTGCGCTTGATTAATAGGTTTTACCAGCTGACAACAACCAACTGGCTGACTTTCTGTGCACCTGCGTGGGTCACAATATGATAAATATGCCATGGATGTCCTATATTGGTTGCTTTTCGACATGTTGACTCTTTAAACATGACCTACCAGCTGTCCTTGTTCTCCAAATCTCTGCTCTTAGTGACTCTGCAGCTGCATCACTGTCTTCATCCCATTTCTTCTCTCTTGAAATCTGTTCTAAAATAACAAGTGTAAACAGCCTAAAGTAATTGAATCTAATTCTTGCAGTGGCATGATCTCACACTGAACATTTTAGAAAAAAGTGTGATGAAAATAAATCAATTTTCTAAAGTGGACACATCATCCTCTTAAATTTGTTCTATTTACATCTAAGTCATTCAGTTCTATATAAAGTGGAACTGCAATTCCTCTTTATTGTACCTCTACAAGCTCCTCTTCAATCCCTGTTCTGAAGATTATACATTAAAGAAAAAGTTTGTTTTTTTCAACTTGGACCTTACATTTATTTACTCACCCGGACAAATTTTAGAGCCACTTGGGGTACTTCAGGAGAAGTTTATATCCAGTCGCCATCAGCGATATCTATATTCTCTGGAAGCTGAGTTGAGTCCGATCTGTCATTCGGTTATTGCAATTTGGAAAAACGCAAACGCGAAACATGTTATAAGAGAAGGTATTTGGAAGCACAGCACAGTATGTTTTGGCTTGATTGGATCTAATTAATTTTAATGAACAGAAGTAGATTTTGAATTCAATCAAAAAAAATTGAAACATGGGACAGAGTTCCTCCATTGGCAGCAGTGGTGACTGGAGCTACTCAATGCTGGGGAGACTGAGGGCGAGATGACCGGCGGCTGTAGCTGCAGGATGGGAGAGACAGAACAGGAGGTGATAAGGTAGCGACCGTAGGATATTGGAGCACCAGATAAGCAGTTAAGTATTTTCTTTTACCTTTTGTTGTTACGTTAGTTAACGTTAGCCAATCCCAGTTAGGTCAACAACGGCACTAAATACACATTACTAGGAAGAGCGGAGCAGAGGAAGGAAAAGTGCAGAATTAACAGAGAAACAAGAGAAATCCCTACTCACCTGCTGACGAACTGACGTGATGCGGCGAAGCAGACTACAAAGTGTGCAAGCAGCTGGGTTCTAATTTTAAAGCGTCAACTTTCATCCGCTTGAGTGTTTTGCTGCCTGGCAGCAAAGGGCGGTCTGAATGTACCTTGACAGTGACATTCCAGCAGCCGGGTAACTCAACTCTGTCACAGATTAGCTAGCTGATGCTAACTAATGCACCTCCTCAGCCACTTCAGTGTAAATACACAGACCTGGAGCTGACCAATCAGGGTTTAGGCCAGTGTTAGAAACACCCCCCTTATCAGAAAAAACTCATTTCAATCTCATCTAGAAATGTGTAAATAAATGTGATCCAGAAATGTGTAAATTATGTGATCTGGAAATGTGTAAATAAATGTGATCGGGATATGTGTTAATAAATAAATATGGGAATAAATTAATAAATGAATTTGGGAATAAAAAAATAAATTAATATAGGTATAGATAAATAAATGTGGAGATAAACAAATGTGTAAATAAATAACTGGAGATAAATCAATGTGTAAATAAATAACTGTGGAGATAAATCAATGTGTACATAAATAAATACATGTGGAGATAAATATATGTGTAAATAAATGAATAAATGTGAAATTAAATATTTTTATTTTTTTCAGATTTATTTATTTTCAATTTAATGTACCCATTTATTTACACATTTATTCATTTATTTACACATTTCTTTATTTATTGTCAATTTTGGCATTTTTTTATCCTTACAGTTTTGCTGCGTCTGCTATTTCCATCGTCAGAAGTAACTGACTCTTCAGTTAGACGAAGTCTTTCAGCAAATCCTTCTTGATGATAGCCCTTCCCACAAACAATAAAACTTTCCCCAAAGACGCTGACACCTTTCATGAAAACTAAAACTTAACCAATCACTTCAGAGGTTCTGAATTTGTAGAATGGCAAAAAGAATCATGTGGGTTAATAATCCAACAACTGAGCATTTAATCTTTTGTACTTGTAGCATTCCTGAACTAGGACTACAAATTGTCATGATATGTCCCCTTTAAGAAAATGACTGTTTCAACAAAATCACTTGTGGAAAAAGTCTTAGTATCTCTAAGAATCTATTTGTAATAAATTGACCCCTTTTCTAAATTTATACTTTTTAAAGTTGATCAGGGTCTTCAAAAACTTCAGAAGTCAATTACAGCCTTCTGTTGATCTGATTAAATATGACATGACACAGAAGCCTATTTCTTTCAACTGCTAGCCACTAGGCTGGACAAGGAACCAAATTTATCTTGACACCACGCACAGTGAGGAGGATGGAAGGGGAGGTACCACAAATCTCCAAAGATCACTGTTGGAGAGCTGCACATCTCCATAGCAACCATCAGATACTATATATATGCCAATCAGCTGATTGGGATGTCTTTTTCTGATCCTGCATTCAACATGAAAACATATAATCTTGTTACTGGGACTTTAATAGACATGTGATCATAAAAGTCCTTTTTTATGGGATTTTTATGTTATTGCATTCTCTGGCAACAAATGCAATGATTTTGCATTACCTCTTAAATTTTGACATTTTCTCATAATAGGTTTTGTTTGTCCTTGGAATCAATTTGTTCTACTTTGTATATACAGTTACAGTGACAACAAATGTCAGTTTAAAATTGCAATTAAATAAACCTTTGAAGATCCTCAGTGAAAACAATTATACATCCTCTATTATTTTGTGCAGAAAACTAGTTGAAAATCCATCCATCCATCCATCCATTTTCTTAACAGCTTAATCCTTAATGGGTCACGGGGGGCTGGTGCCTATCTCCAGCTGTCAACGGGCGTGAGGCGGGGTACACCCTGGACAGGTCGCCAGTCCATCACAGGGCAGGACAAACAGGACAAACAACCATGCACACACTCACACCTAAGGACAATTTGGTGAAAATCAACATATTAAATGTTTGATATAGAAAATGAGCATTATAGCGACACCTAGTGTGTCTACGTTGTAGTTACAACAATAGAACACATCATTCAAGCTGTTGGGTTGCTTGGATCGCTGCCAATATGTCCAGTGACCAACCTAATCCATGTCCAGTGAGGGATGTATTTTAGAGGAGTATAACTGACAGCTAATATCAGCAAAGTTAGCAAGTGAGTTAGCTTACTGATCCAGAAGGAAAGTCGCTGTTTCCGTGTGGTTGTGATGCAGTGTAAATGTTTTACATGGGTCCATCTAATGTAGCGGGATTGATATTTTTTTAGGGCTACTTTATATAACAGTCTCGTATTGAATATGTTTATATAATCTTTAGTTATTATTCAGAAAGTAAAAGTCTGTTTTTATTAGCTTGCATGATAGTAAAGAAATGTTTGTCAAGTATGGTTTATGGGGGAAAGCTTTTAAGTCGTAAAACTCTAGGCTAAGGTTATTGCACGTTGTAAAAGTGGGATGCGGCGCAGATAAGAACAGATGAAGTAGAGAGTAGAAACAGTCAATAAACAGACCGTGGGTGTACTACATGGAGATGGGAGTTCACACGCGAGGGGCGGTGCGGAGAGCGAGCGATAACCAATACTCATGAAACCTTGAGAATAAACGTTTGGTGTAATAAAATCTAGGGGGAGGAGAATAGACATGTGACTATGTGCTTTGTTCTTCTTTAATAAAAATGGTACACCCCTGTACACGACAGTTCAGTTCAGTTCAACTCAGTTCTGACTGTTCTCCGCCTGCAGGTGTGTATGAGTGTGAAACAGAAATTCTGTGTCTGTGCATCATTTCCATCTCTGTCTCTCAGCTCTGATTTTATTTTTGAAAAACTCCCGCCGGGGTAAATGTTGGCGCCCCCTACACTCTCCGGAAGCGAGTGCCGATCGCATGGGAACGAGGAGCCAACACATGGTGGAGAATGCAGGCACCGTAATTCGGTCTTAGGTTGTTTCGGAGCTGGGAGAGATTGAGTGTGAGTAAAGTGTGGTATAACTGGTTGATGCGTGTGTTTGTGACATTGCAGTAATTTTGTGTTTTTTCCTTGGAGTTCAACAGAGAATCTGAGAGCGACTGGATTGATCCTTGCTAAATCAGCACCCGGGTGGTTTTGTATCAATCTGGAACAGCGCTAACACCAAATTAATAGGTATTGATTGATCTAACCGTTCTCCGTTTAATGTTGATGTGTTGTTTTTTTGGTTAAGGGCCGACCAAAGTGCGGATCGGGCTCGAGGGTGGCCGTCCGGCCCAACCAGGACGCTGGTTTGGGAGCTCCTTGGCTGGCAAGCGACTTTAGCGGCAGGCAGGGCCCGGGAGCCCTCTGACTGCTAACGGATTACTTTGGAGAGGCTGCGTTTTCTTCCAAAATGCGCGACTTTGAGCATCGCAAAAGGTGGAAGTGAGGCTTAGGGTCCAGTTCTTGGTCGGCCCGGTTTGAGGTTAGTGTTTGATAAATATTGTAAAATTACTGTACTTGTTTTTGGTGTGATTGTGGGTGTGCTTGGACGGAGTGGAGGCTAGGGAAGAAAGCTACTAGGTAGCTTTTTGCACACCGGCCTCGTATAAACTCCTCATTTAGGGGAACTAACTGACTGAATCTAAAACCATAATTCCTCTGCGAATTTTAAACGCCTAGTCGATGCCCTCGTTTTCTGTTTGTGCAGATTGCGTAGAAGCTTGGCATTGTAGAGGAATAATGGGAACTATCATTTTCGGCTAAGTTAAAGTACCACATATTTAGCTTACAGCTAACATACAGTGTGTGTGAGTCTCGCCTGGAATAAAGGCGTTCAACCTTGTACACTTACGTAAACACGTCTAAAGCATTGTTTAACACATATATACGACTATTGTTATGGATAACTGGTAGTAAACTTTTTAGAATATATATATAAAATAACTTTATTGTAAAGAAGCGGCACCGTTTTGTTCAGATTGAGCTGGGGTGCTCATGCTTACAGCTACACTCTGGTAGCCTAGCTTCCGACCGGTATTTGTTTGACACGGTTAAACAGCTATTAGAGTTTTTTGGAGACGAAGTGTGGTTCTGCTGGAGGCATTTTGTTTTTGTCTTTGGTTGGTTTACTCATGAGTACAGTTTGTTCGGTTTAACATTGTAGTGAAGAATTAGCCGTCTTTGTCCCGGTTGTTTTTTTTTTTTTTCGTTCCGCGTGGTGACCCGGAAGTTCTATTGTGTTTGACTGGGTCCGCTAACTTCGGTCGACTTCTTTTTTGTAAAAACGATCTACGATTGTGTTACAAAGCTAGTTTTACAGATATTTTTTCGGTTTGTTTTAATAATAAATGAGACTGCTTTTATATTGGGAGAATTCTATTTCTTTGTGTGATTCGTGGAAGTGTCCGTCGCGGGTTTTGCCGCCGGCCGGACTTCATTAAAATTTTTTGTGTTTTAGACAAAACAGCTGATATCTCAGTATATAAATAAATTAATGAGAAAATAAAAAGTTCGTTATAAACCTATTTAGATTTCCTTCGTTTCGGCTTTGCATAAATCATTATTAAGGTTAATGTTATATGATTAAAATAATACATAAACCACTTCACTATAAAAAATAAAAATAAATAGGTTAAATAAAATACTGCCTGTCTTTACTATTAACTGCATTAATATTGGGATAAATCTGGCCTACTAATTGATAGTTTTTCAATTAAAACAAATAATTTACAGAGTTATTACAAATTGCCTACTTCAATTTTAATCCATTTTGGATTTTGTTTTAAACTTTCAATGGCAGCCGAATATAAATTGCTTCCTGCTCCATTGGGACAGGAGTGGCGCACGTTAGATGCCCAATTGTTAATATACATTTCAAAACTATATTCTGTATTAGTTGATAAGCCCGGTGAAACAGATAAAAAGCAGTTTCAAGCCGACATGAAGGCCATGTGGTCTCGGCATGCTGCTAGTGGTGCACATAAGAGGTGTCTCTCACAGATGTGTTTTGAGGAAGGAAAGCGTTTTGCAGAAAAAGCTAAAACAGCTAGGAGCATCACTGGTGCTAAGAAGAGATACTTGAAAACTGAGAAAATGTGGAAGACATGGGGTTTAACGGGTCAAGGCATTGATCATTTGTGTGTTACTGCAGATAGTGTTTGTTCGGCAGACCAGACTCCTCCGCCTTATCAAAATATGTATCCCGTCTTGTCTACATCTGGTAAAACAAACATTTCTTGGGGGTTGGAAACTGACGATGGCCAGAGCGTACTTCAAAGCACGCAGGCTACATCACAGAGGTGTGCACCACCCTCTCTGGGTACCTCTCCCGTTTCCCCCCTCCCTTCAAACACTGCAGTCTTACACTGGAGTGGCCCATCAAAGAGGTCTGTGGCCCATGACCCATTAACTAATAAACCACAGGGTGATCTGAAGGTGGACGATGAGGGACAGGATTATAAATTGCATTTTGAGGTCACTGGTAAAGGAACTGTAGCACACACTGCGGAGGAGGACAGACAGTTGTTGAACTTAGTTAAAAACAGAACAGAACAGGAGACTGATAAATTGTTTTTGGCTTACAATGGTAGATTAATGGAGGAGATAGAGCAGCACGAATACAGGTTAAATAAAGTTCAACAACAGATGGATGGGGTCCTTAAGGATCAGGACAGATTAACATCTTTGGTGCGAGGGCAGGCTGCTGACCTTCGGGGGAGTACCAGCCCCACTAAAAGTGATGAATGTGCAACAGTTGGACAGGTTAACGACGTACAGACGTTGAGAGTTCACCAGGGTGAGGGGGTTTATCAGAATACCAGAACTCATGGGGGCACTAATTTAATGTTTCCTTTAGTGGGAGCATCGGATGGTTCAGTAATTTACAAACCATGGAGGCTGGCTGACATTTCTGCAATCACTCTGCAACTCCCCGCTTTGACTGGTGGTGGAAACTGTTGGATAAACAAATTAAATCAGCTGACTTCAGGCCAAACACTAGCGGTGGGGGACTGGAAAGCAATTATGGGCAGAATGTTGACATTAACAGACTATAATGAGATGATGCTCCAGTGCAACTTAGTGCAAATACTAGATGAAGTCCCTTTTGCGCTTCACGTGCCTGAACTTGCTGAGTGGGTCAGGAGAAAGTATCCTACCCCGCCCGCCTCTAAGATTTTGAAATTTCCTTGGTCATCTGATGTAACTCCCGCAGAATATCTGGCTAAATGTAAAGATAAATGGGTTGACGTTACTGGCGAATATCCCAGAGATGCCGGGAATAACAGAAACTGGTTTAGAGAAGCAGTTTTAGCGGGCATGCCAGAGTCTGTTGCTACACTAATGAAACGTAATCCTGATTCACATATTTATGATCAGCCTACATGGGAGAGACACATAACACATTATTTACAAGAAGCTCAAGATTCTGCGTTAAGGGATGCTGCGGAGAATAAGAAAATGGAGACTGCTTTGCTGAAGCTCCACTTAAAGGAGGCTCAGAATAAATTGGGTGAATTTCATCAGTCAAAAAAAGTGAAGCAGATGGTGGCTAACGCAGCGCCGACTGTTGGATCAGCTACAGTGTTGCCTTCCTTTCCTGTAATGTATGCTGCAGCCGCACCGAATCAGCCATTTGCTGCTCCTTATCGGACATGGCACTCTCGGGGACGGTCACGTGGAAGGGCCAGGTTTGGTGGTAATCGAGGCCTGGGAAGAGGGCAGCCAGGTGCTGGCGGTTGTCGGAGGTGTGGCTCAAATGAGCACTGGGTGAGGGAATGTCCACATCCACGAGAGGGCGCTGTTCCTCCCGGTCAGCCACCTTCACATTTTGCACCGAATCAGCATATGGTTCCTCCCGCCTATCAAGGAGGACAGGGGGGGCCTCAGTTTTGACAATGCCCGCAGAGTACCTTGGTGAGCAGGACTAAGGGGGATCCAATGCTCACAATGGACATATCTGGACATTCATTGCCATTCTTGGTGGACACTGGTGCTACTTTCAGCACGCTGGACAGAGTTTTACCAGACGTCAATTTTTCTGGGAACACAGTGTCTGTGATGGGCATCTCTGGGGCTCCGATGATTCTCCCTGTCACTCAACCATTGCCTGTTGCGGTGGGAGGTCCAAGACTATCACATCCTTTTGTCATTGCTCAAACCACTCCTGTCAACTTGTTAGGCAGAGATCTGCTTATCAAACTGGGTGCTACTATCCTGTGTACCCCTGATGGACTTATGGTGACTTTTCCGAATGGACATACACATTGCTGTGACACCATGAGTGGTCAATTTTTGCTGAAAGATGACACTTCACAAGTGGCTGATATTTTCTGGGCCAGATTGACTACGATGTCTGCAAGTGAATCTTCTGCTGCTGAATTTCTGAGATGCTGGAAGCCGTGGCTGCTTGAACTCCAGCCTTTTGTTCCACCGCCTGACCCATTACATGTCACCTTCCTATATGAGAGGGGCGATCCTACTTTGTATCAGGAAAAAATTTGAAACAGAACTTGAAGGACAAACTTGGTCTGTGGCTTCGGGTCCATGCTTTGTGGGGAAGGAGGGTGTTGCACTGTTTGCTGATCTGACTTCAGAGCAGCATAAATGGTATATGATGGAAGCTGAAGCGCTTCCGCACATATCGCTGTTGTTGCATCCAAAACATCAAGCTAAAGATTTGGGGGGAATGGTTAAAAGGGGAGTTGCATTAAAGGATTGGATTCCTACCCAGATACCTTCGGTCTCTTTTTCTCCTTCTTCTCAGATGTACAAAATAGACACGCAGCTTTCAGACACTACTTTTTTGGAACATTTGCAGCTTTCTAGAAATCATGGCAGAGAAAAAACAGATCATCCTGATGCAGTGGAGGCGTTAAAGGTCGTGCCTGACTCTTTGTGGTCAGATGGTCCCACTGATGTTGGTCTAGTGCATACAACACCCATCACATTTGAGATGAAACATTCTGATCCAATTTGGCGTCCGCAGTATCCACATAAACCTCAGGCTGAGGAAGGTATTGCAGACACTATTGCAGGGTTACTTGAAGTGGGAGTTTTAGAACCATCGGATTCTCCATATAACACCCCTATTCTTCCTGTAGAAAAACAAGGTACTGGTAAATACAGAATGGCACATGATTTGCGTGCTGTCAATGAGGCCCTCAAAACCCCTCCCATTGCTACGCCCAATCCGTATACGGCTTTGGCATCTCTTACACCTGATTTGAAATGGTTTACCTGCATGGATTTGGCTAACGCGTTTTTCTGTTTACCCCTCCATCCTTCTGTCAGGGATGTTTTTTCATTTACATTCAGAGGAAGGAAGCTACGTTATAGTAGGCTTCCGCAGGGTTTCGCTTTGAGTCCAGGTTTGTTTAATCAGGTATTGAAGCAGTCATTAAGCACTGTACAGCTCCCTCCAGGCTGTGTTCTGACCCAGTATGTGGACGATTTAATTTTGGCGGCCCCTACTGTTGAATCATGCATAGCAGCTACTCTAGCTGTGTTACGACATCTGGGGAGAGAGGGTTATAAAGTCTCCCGTGATAAGCTTCAGTTGGTCAGACAGGAGGTCCAGTTCCTGGGGCGGAAGGTGACAGCTCAAGGCGCTGGACTGACTGACACCCACAAGAATGCTATTTTGGCTCATTCTAAACCGCTCACTGTTAAATCAATGCTGTCATTTCTGGGACTGACAAATTTTTCCAGACATTATGTGCCTCATTACACGAACCTAACCACACCACTCAGAGCGCTTGTAAATGCTCATGGTATGAAGAATCTACATGCTAAATTAGTATGGGATATACCAGCTGAGGAGGCATTTATTAGGTTGAAACAGGCTCTGGCACAAGCAGCTGATTTGGCCACTCCTGACTATACATGTCCATTTTTTCTTGACACATCAGAGACAGATGGCATTGTTAATGGCATTTTGTTTCAGAAAAAGTGTGGTCAGAGACAGATTCTTATGTATCTTAGCATAAAGCTGCAAGCTATTGAAATGAGACAGCCGCCTTGCACGAGACACGCAGCCGGTATTGCTCATCTAGTGGAAAAAACATCACACATTGTCAGGGGTTATCCACTTCATATTTTGACATCTCATGGGGGCATGGCATTGGTTAATTCTGAGATGTTTACTCTTTCAACTTTGCGTCAACAGCGAATTAGCAGAGTTTTGGAAGCACCGAACATTGTTTTTACGCATGAAGGAATAAACATGGCTGACCAAATGACCATCTCTGGGGAGCAGCATGACTGTGTCAGACTGAATTCGGTTGCTCAGAAAATACGTCCTGATTTGCGATCTGACCCTTTGCCTTCAGGTGTTGTGCTTTATACAGATGGTTGCTGTTTTAGGGATTTGCAGGGGCAGTTGAGATCAGGTTTTGCAATAGTAGTGCAAAATGGGGATTCCTTTCAGACTGTTGTTTCAGGGAAGCTTGATGGCAAGCAGAGCGCACAGCGTGCTGAAATAAGGGCTCTTATTGAAGCATGCAAGTGGGGCAGAGATAAAGATGTGACGATTTACACTGATTCGAATTATGGGTTTTCTGTCATTCATTATGAATTACCACAGTGGAAAAGAGCAGGTTTTGTTACCACTACGGGTAAGCCTATACAGCATCATGCGGACATTATGGAACTTTTGGATGTTGTCATGTTACCAGCTAACCTTGCTGTTCTTAAATGTAAGGGTCACAGCAAGGCTGACACTGTTGATGCGCGTGGAAATGCTGCGGCAGATTTGGCTGCAAAAGAGGCAGCGGGTTACCTGTCACGTGTTCACACGCAGCTGCTTGTCACGTCAGCACAAGAAATGTCAGACAGTTTTGCTGAGGAATTGCAGTTGGCACAGCAGGCTTCTGCGTCACAGGAGATGACTGTGTGGAAGGATAGAGGTGCTGTTTTTGCTGATGGTTTTTGGCGTGGGCCTGATGGCCGTTTGGTTTTACCTGCCGCGTTAAAACCCACCCTTTTTCAGGAGGCTCATGGTGTGGCACATGTGTCATACACTCAGATGAAACGTAATCTTTGTTTTTGGTGGCATCCTTTCCTGCCACATATGATTAAGAGTTTTTTGAGTGAATGTGTGGTGTGTGGTCAATTTAATCCTAAGCCTACTATCAAGCCAGAAATGGGAGCCTTCCAGGACTTGTGCAGGCCTGGCGAGGAGATCGTGATCGATTATACAGATATGGGGACACCTGTTAGGGGTTTCCGATACCTGTTGGTGATTATTGATTCATTGACCTCGTGGCTTTCTGCTTTTCCTGCTAGACGGGAGACTTCTCAAACGGTGGTGAAATCTTTGATTAACCACTGGATTCCGTGCCATGGCTTTCCGACTAAGGTCAGGTCTGACAATGGCACACATTTTAAAAATAAACATCTCCGGCAGGTTGAGGAACAGATGGGAATAACCCACAAGTTTCGGCACTGTTTATCATCCGCAATCGCAAGGTGTTGTCGAGCGTTCTAATTCTACTTTAAAGTTGAAGCTGGCAAAGATTTCAGCTCAGACGGGGCTTAATTGGCTAGATGCTCTCCCTATTGCTCTGATGGCCATCAGATCATCTGTCTGTAGGACGAAAGGTCTTACTCCTTATGAGATGTTTACAGGCAGGATCTTCCCTGGTCCTTGGGCTGGCAGAGAACCACAGGTTTCGCCCCATCCTGATCCAGATTCTCGAGGTGATCATCAGCAGCTGAAGGGCCTGGTCTCCTCCTTCCTTCCGGCTCCCCGTGACGTGCAGGGACCTGCGGCGTCTGCTTCCGAGGCTGGACGAGTTTGGCTGAAGGTGTATAAGAGAAAGTGGCAGGAGCCCCGCTGGTCTGGCCCGTTCCAGGTTGCTGCTCGTACGACTCACGCTGTCCAGCTGCGTGGGAAAGGTTCTACTTGGTTTCACTGGTCCCAGTGTGCTCCGGCCCCTGACCCCCCCTCCTGTCCTCACCTGCAGCAGCTCTCTGCTGACCTGGAGGAATCTCTCTGCAGTGGGTGGTGTCGGTTCTGACTAGGCAGTATCGACTGCCGAAGCCAGGAGGCAGGGCTTGGCCCACCCAGAAGATTGGTTCCGGTTGCTGTGATCATTCAGTGTGTTCTTTATGTGCCAAAATTGGGCGAGATAAGCAATTTGGGCTTGCTTTTCTCGAAGAGGGAGTATACAGAAGAGAAAAATCGCAAAACATCTAACACATTACACAGCAGGTTTTGACCACTTCACAATCGGTGAAGGAAGCCAGGAGGCGGGGCCTGTCTGTGTAGTTGTGTTTCATTGGGGGAAATGTTCAGTTAATGAAGTAGCTGGCATTTCATTGAGGGCGATCTGAAAAAAAATTGGAAGAAATAAAGAGCCCACTCTACTGAATCGTCTCACCACTTGCAGCCGCTTGGTGACGGAGGAATAAACAAGAATAAAGACTAAAAAATAT